>LUCH01001414.1:57693-117587 GCA_013368495.1 Paragonimus heterotremus
TGTCTCGGACGTTCATCACTTCTAGTGGTGTTCGTCAGGGGTGTCCGATTTCCCATTTCCTGTTCAATTTTTGTCACGGACGACATTCTGGAAGGTGCGCTTCGCGAACCCAGTAGGCTTGGTGTTGAGCTTCTTCCTGGCACTAGATTGACCGATCTACAGTATGTGGACGACACTGTCTTACTTAGCTCCTCTGCTGAAAACATGCAGACCATGCTGGACAGATTGAGCAACCGAGCTGGTTTGTATGGAATACGCTTCGCACCTTCAAAGTGCAAAGTGTTGCTTCAAGATTGAGGCAGGTAATCCGCTTGAGACTGTAGACAGTTTCACATATTTGAGTAGCACTATCTCGTCAGCCTGCAATATTACTGATGAGATACCAGCGAGGATAGCAAAGGCACGAGTTGCCCTTGTCAAACTGCATCTGTGGTGTGGAAAAGACGTTCGGTTGTTGTTGAAGGGAAGAGTATATAGTGCTTGTGTGTGTTCCATTTTGCTCTATGGTTTGGAAACGGCCTGTTCACAAAGAAGATATTAACAGGCTTGCTGAGTTAGACCATCGTTGTCTCCGCCAATTGGTTCATATTGAGTGGACTGATTGCGTGAGCAACGTGGCCATTCGCCGACGCGTATTCCGGAATGCTCGGGATGCGCGATCAATTGGTCAACTAATCAGGGTACACAGTTTGCGAGGGTTACGTCATGTACTTCGTATGCCATTTGATCGTTTATCGTACTGAGCATTATATGCTGAGGTCACCAACAGTTGGGTAAAACCGCGTGGTGGTCAAGCATTAACGTGGTCACGAAATATGAAGACCTTGACTGCTCCATTAAGCAAAGTGGGTAGGTGGCGTCTGCCAGGATGGGGTCCTCGTGATCACTCAAATCGCTGGTTAGAGACGCTATCCGAGGTGGCGGAGTGTCGCAGTGAATGGCGTACCTGTATTCATACCATTTCTAGTTCTTCCGATTGGTCTTTTATTAATTTTGAAACTTTTTGTGATATTTTCTTCTAGGATATTCCACGTCACTGTCGAGATGAGTGGCGGCCGAAGCCACAGTACCGTTTGGTCAGGTTCATGGCTGTTATGATGGTGATGATGGGCATAACGTAATGATCATCGTCAGTTGAAGAATGGGAGGAACGAAGGCTGCATGAAGCTTACTGCTGGGTGCTGTTCCAGTTTTGGCAAATAGAGGAGCAGTGTGAAGAGCAGAAAAACAAAGATGAATGCAGATCCCCAAACACTTCAATATATATAAGAAAAACCAGCGATTGAAGTGACACAATATCATCCCAACTGGTGACAGGGCACGTACAACCATACGATAGCCACTAATATTCAGTTAAATTTGCGTTAGAATTCGGTCTGTGAGGAATCAGACTATTTAACAAGGGATAGGTCTGCACCACCAGTCAGCATTTTTCAAATTACACCTGTTTTTTTTTGACACGTTCAGCGAAGCCTCCTTTGAATTCGTTAGGTCTCATATAAATCCGTAAACAGATCAGTTGATTAAGTAAACGTCCTGTATAACAACTAGCAAGTGTGGTACGAAAGGGTATATCCATAATTAACCAGTCAATTATGGATAAGCAAACAAACGCAAAAGTTATATTGGACGTGAACAGACTCACCGGAACCGCTGACAAATCCACTGCTAGACACAGCCTCATCAGGACCGCCGTAATCTTCTCCCAGTCGACAACGTGCTTGGCGCGCTTGATCCATGGCACGAAACAGTCGATCACTATAGGACGCCAGCAAATGAAGTCAGGTAGTTACGGTTAAGAACACAATAGCTAATAGGCAAACATGTGAATCGGCTACTAGGTAGGATATGGAGACTGTAACTTGAGTAGCAACCATGAAAAGGAAGATAGGAAGGACAAAAGCCAAGTAAAAAGGTAATATGACCGTTAAGTGGCAGTGACCAAACAATAGCGACAAAAACTGGTCGAGCAATGGACAAAAGCAAACGTTTGGGCTGAGCTGAGTGCCGCTAATTTGATATGACGGCCACACCATCTGATTGTCACATGCTGAGCGTTCACGTGTTAGGGTATTGACCTCACGTGATGGCGGCCACGACAGAACACACCCTCGATGCGAAAGTACATTCCCAAGTCTCAGGTCATGAATAGTTTTTTTGAAACACCTGAGCGAGATTGACTTTATCCAGTATGTGTACGCATGAATGAACCACGATGCGTGCTAGTGGGCATCCTGGGAAATTTAATTATGATCACCAGACTCAGTCAGCTGAATGATCATCTGGGGCAATTGTCCACAAACGTTTTAAGCTAATCACTGTTTTGTCTTCAGCAATGCAACGCCCATTCTCTGTCACTTAAAACCATGACAGCTACACCTAAACACATTGCTCAAAATAATTGAATATACGGCTGTATGAATATTCAAAGGTCACTATGGTCGCTGAAATCGAGGGAATCACTTTGAGTTATCGAAATCTGAGAGAAAGTCTTTTAGACGTGAGTCTGAATCCTCATATTCAGAAAGCTGAAGTGTCTTCTGTCATGTCATCTTATGGTACTCTCCCTCCCCCCCCTTCCCCCAAAAATACCATTTACTTTGGGAAACAGTGAAGCAGATCATAAATTCAATGACATTTTTTGTACAAACATCTACAAATTTCAGTGCGTTCCTTTGACAGATGGAGAAATTCCTGGTCACAGTTTGTGATCTTGGATGACCCACACGATAGGAAAGGGTTTACTGTGATCGAGCAGGCCAAAAAGACCACTCAGCTATGTTCGCTACGGAGTGTATCACAAAAAACTCTCTATGAACGAACGTTTTACCCTAGAAATGGAGAAACACGGCTGTTTACAAGTGCTCAGTTGAAAATATTCGGGAAAAACGATCAACAGATAAACTGACAAAAATGCTAGATACACACACAGTGGTTGGATCACATACTCATCTGAGCGTTTACCACAATGGACATTAATCCCCAAAGCTAACAACGTCTGGATAAAAAAAGACTAAATAGTCGGAAAACGACGCAGTCATCTAGAGGATTGACTTTCGCGTTTAATAACATCAGTACATATCATTTATTAGGTTGCGGACTACACGACCAACCAAATCGGTGGTTGGAAACTCCAACCGATGCGACGGCTGCCACAGTCAACGGCATTTTTGCACTCCTACGATAAAAGCCCTTCTTCCAGAATGTGCCTCTACAATGTAGTGGTTGAAAGCGGACTGAGACACACTATGGTATGGTCATGATCAAGGCTGCCAATTTACGCGTGTATGCAACCGCTCTATCAGCACTGTGCGATTATCGCACACTACTAACAGTAATTAAGTAGGCCTCATCTGATAGTCATTTCTTTGTTTCCGTTGCTCTACTGTAGCCTCACACAAAGCAAGTTTGCGGTGGCCACTGGTCCTCTTGGAAGTTGAACGCGTGCAGAATAACAAGGCGTGCCCACTTTCTGGAAGAACCACAATCACAAAGCGGCTTCTAATGTTCGAAAAAGAACAGCACGCAGTCTAAGACATTTATAAAAATACACAATGTACATGAGTCTGGGGACAGATAGTATCAATAAAAAAAAGCCACAAATCACAGTCAACAGAAGAGGACGAGTGGAGGAAAACAGAAAGCCAGAGAGACACAGGGCGTACAAAAGAATCCGACGACGACAACAAATACGTTTTCGTCAGTTTTACATTGCATGTGACGCTGGTAAGAGAAGACAAATAGGCTAAAATGATGGTCACGGCGAAAACGAGATCTCATCTGTAGGTCACGTAATAAGCAATGAATCGAGACGAATGACAGACTCCATAACACCACCAAATTCGCTCACAAAAAAGTACACGAGATTGCATGAAAGTCGTAACACGTACGTATTTATGACTGCCTGGTCTTTGACCGCAGTATGGGCCAATTCAGTGGCAAGTGACTGTTCTGAAGGTTCACCAGTCACCGTTTTCCCATTCGAGGTCAACTCCAGTGATGAACTACTTCCGTCACTTGTATTCACGGGAACTGAATACGTCACATCAGGGTGGGCAGGTGTGGAAGTCATCGAACTACTCAGAATGTTGCCCGGGGAGAGCAGATAGCCAGAGCGGAGATATGCACGTCGTGAACGCTTCCGGAGAGCTCGAACTTCCGACTGATAGGATGGAAAGTAACAAGGGCAAGGGGGATCGGTCTTGCGTTAGCCCGACAAGTGAATAGGCTAAATCGTAAATCGACTTGGAACGACTAGTATTAACAGGTAAAATCCCTGCGGATTGACGATTTATAAAGCGTAAAAGGGGAGGTGGTGTGAAATAGAGTAGCTTCTGATTATAGTCCAGGCTGTAGTGGAAAAACCCACTTTCATCCGCGTATCATAAAAAGGCGAGGTTATAAACATCATTGGTCGATAATTGTGCAGCGTGGTCGAAATAGCTCACGCTGCAGAATCGTTTAGTACCAGTCTGATATTAGTTCCAAACCTCAAACACAGCTCGCTTATGTTCCCTTCGTCTCCCAATGTTCACTCTGCTACCTGTTACACTCACATTAAGAAAACTATAAGATGGTTGTCTGAGAAGCTTTGACAACACCTTTCGAGATAGTGACAAAAATCTGTCTTTGCGCAATCGGTTTCAAATTTATGAATGCTAGCCATCAAACAAAACCGACAGAAGCACTCCAAATTGTCCACGGTGAAAGTTAGTGCCATTCCAGGACTGTCAGAGTGTACGGCTTTTATTAACGACAGAGGCTGTTGTTACAAGACTCTACATTCCATGTGTGTGCACGAAAGGAGTTTGTGCAACCCCTCATCTCCCATGAATAAACATCCCCAAGTCGTTTGGGGCCGAACAAACGGGAACTTTTCGACGTCAATCAGCGCGTCTTACGACATACAGATCTATCACTCTAAAGCATCTCTCAACTAATCAGGCTTTCGTCTATCAAACTTCTTCAACTAATGGTTTACCACAGCACGCTTCCTTACAAAGGTATGTAGCCGATGCAGTTGATTGCGGTGCCCTTTTTCAATTGTGTACCTTAGTGTATGACCGCAGTTCCCCCTCATTTAAAATTACCCTGGATACAAGTCAAAGCAATCCACACGGAAATAAGGGAATGCGCGTATGCATATAAAGTACACATTGCAGACATTTTCAGTCGGATATCGTCCTCAGTGGCAGTTATTCAGGCTGAGGTTGGTGGATCACGAAACAAGACTGTTCAGGTGCAAAGTACCGTAACGTAACGAACCGGTACGGCTACAGACACATATACTGACGCATATCGTATGCACTCACCCGAGTATCGTTGTACAGAGCGACGCACTCATCATACTTATCACGCAAGCGGACCAATTCGTTTGACAAACTGTGTTGTGCCGCTTGGGACTCGTTCAGGCGATTGACAAGCATCTCGTTCTCAGCGGCTAGCTGAAAATCGGGTGAAGAAAGAGCAAAACAAAAAATGCACACGTAGACACACGCCGCGCAAGGTCTCGACGTTAAAAAGTGGAAGCTGTTAACCGGGAGTGATAGAACTATGACAAGAATTTAGAAGTTGACGTTTTTATGCATGTTTGTAGAGAACATTCGGAGAGGAAATGTGAGTTTGGGATCAATCAAAATTGTTAGCGAATGATATCAGCTTGCACACAGTTTGCGACAGACACCGGAGTGTATCCAAAAGTAACCTGGTTGTGAACCGGTACGTAGTAATGTAAAAAGTACAGCTCCCGTAAAACCATTAAAAATTAGCAATTTCTATACGAAACCCGAACAGATGACGTGCGGTCAACTTATCTGCATCACCTAAAATGTTTTAAACAAAATCAGCCGATCAGAACAAATTTGCCTTCCCAAAGTTAAACGCGAACTGTGAGTAGATGAACGACAATGCCCCAAAGCTGAAACAAATTGTAATACATCGGCGGCCATGGTAACAGTCTCTTAAGACGATCTGTACATTGCCGGTAATTTTGATGTAAAACCGCGTAAATTTCACAACACACAAATGCACGGCGACCATAAACAGACTGACTTGGCTGAGCAAGAGGGCACTATTCAGTTAGCGGTCACTGCGTAGGAAAATTTTGTGAAATGAAGAAACTTACTGAACGCTATCGTGAAGCTTTGCTATAGATACTCTGGCATTCTCAACTGGAACTAATGTTTGCTCGCAAGATGTATATGCCATGACGGGAGCTGTTTGGGTTCCGATATGGGAGCATCATGATTGAAGACCAATCTCGGTTCTTCTCGCTAACATTGCCGACGACACACAAATAGAGAGATGGGCAGAACAAAACCAGGCGTAGTAACCCGGCTAAACCGAATTCAAAACACTAGTATATAAGTGTGTACCTGTTTGACTCTATTCTCCAAATCTAAACCTCGTGTGAGCAGTCGCGTCACCTCAGATTGTTGGCTGATAAAAGCATCGGACTTTTTGGCCATCTCGTCAGACAAGGTCCGAATGTGCATATTGGCAGAGACCAACTGCCGAGCACAGTCGCGAATCAACGCGCTCTCATGTTCATCCAGCTGGTCCGCGGTCGCTGTCAATCGATTATGCTAAGGACGGACAACAATAAGGTGATTCATGATTAATGGATCTATACAAAATACTCACCAATGCAGATAGACGTACACATATTGCACAGTGATAAACATACAATATTGATGAGATATTCAATGAGAACTATATCCACCTCATAATGAAGTGAGAAATAATACAGAACAGAATCGGACGAACAAAAGTCCGGCAAACCTAAATAAGCAAAAACCACGTGGACGCAAACAGGCTGCTTTCTAACGAGGCAAATTCAAAATGCCTAAGTCAATTGAAGGACCAAAAAAAGAAGCGAAGTGCATTCTGCTGAGAAAAATGATTTTTAACAGGCTGAACAGAAAGACGTTCAACCCTTCTTTGAACAACACACATCGTATTGGACTGAATAAGCTATAAGGGTGGAGCATGGCAGACGGCACAATTACAATTTACCATTTGATCTAACACTGAAAACTACACTATTCAATGCAACTTTCCGAAACGATTTCAGAGAAGTGAATGTATAAACGATAGGTCAAACGTTTGGCAATCCTTTCTAGGGCAATTGAAAAATACATTTCTCACAATCACAAATATGAAAGTTGACCATATAGTTACTAAATGAACAAATATAACGGCCGCTGGGGACTCATTTACAATTTTTGAGACGTATTGGTGATAGATCGTCTGGTCCATACGACTTTTCAGTCAAAGTTGCCGCAGCCAGTTGTTCACCAGTAAGCACTAGCTGATGAGGGTGGGGTTCAGTACTGAACAAACCAATTTCAAAAAAGGAAGTTCGGTTTAGTTCTTCAACATTAGCCAGGTTGTTTTTTTTGGAATGTACAAGATGTACAGGATGTACATGGCTGTTACAGTTTTTTACTTATGATGACGATCTTCGTTGCATTGTAGTGTGTGACCTTCGGGAAGATGAGCAAGTACGCACCGAATGGCTGGTCTAAAAGCTTATACATACCCATCGATGAGTCACGAGTTCCCAGACATAAGATTAATAATAATGATGTAATAACAGTAATAATAGATTATTACTGTTAGGTCTGGCCTCGGGGGTCATTCGGGGGGTTGATATTAATCATTTGAAATATGTAGATTGACGTCTTGTTTAAACCAGGATGTGTCAGCTATTGCAATTGGTTATATTGATGTTACCTTCTTACAAATACAGGTTTGGGTCGCGAATTTTGCACATCACTGTCCGAAGTCATTACACATAGGAAAATCTGGAAATATATCGGTAGGAATTCATCATAAATTATTAATCACAGTCACATGAAAGACAGGTTCAACAAAATTACAGGGATGTTTCACTTTTTAATAAGTTACAATTCATATGTCATTTATTTCTGGCGTTGTTCTCATAAACACGTTCATCAGATTGGTTGCTATCGGGAATCGGTCATGATGGTGTTAAACAAAGGATAACACCAACATGGTGAATAAAATTGTGAAATATAAACTAAGCTGATTCATTCATACTTCCCGGAATGCCACGAATTGGTAAACAGCCTCAGCTGGAAAAAGGAAGGTTCTAGACACAAACAAAAGTGACTGTTTACGACAAAAAATACATGCAACTGTAGAACTCGAAAAATGATGTTCGTCACTTCTTAACGAGTGCCGGATTTGACGAACAAGGTCAACGAAGGATATCTTAGTCATATATATGAACGAGATAAGCACAGCAATCTGACCGACATGCAACAGAGGCTGGGAGCATCTAAATGAACGCAGTAATTAGGTTACATCTTTCGACGGGGATTTTACAAGGGACATTGTGTGAAGCTCCCTCGTTAATTTATAGAGAAATAAGGAAGAGATTGCACCAAATTCATCAATATTTACAAGGGGCAAAACGTTGTTTTCAGTCTGGAACGGTTGTAATGACTAGCAATATGAGCGATAGTTCAGCTACACGGAAGAACTGTCGGTGCGTCATCTGACAGAATGAAGTATAAAGCAGCCGACGGACCAGCGGTGAAAGCTCAGTGATGGCTTTCAGTGCGTTTTTACTGGCTGATGTAAGTGAAAAGGCAATCTTGAAAAGGAACAATCCGGTAAAAAAACACGCTGGAAGGCCTTTCTGTAACAAGAAAATGCACTACCCCTCAGGTCATACACAAATGCACATATGAACGATGCCTTGGGACAGTAGTGTAAAACAAACGTTGTTCACTTTAAGATGTGGGCACAATAAATAAGCATGTCCCGACGTCAGTTGTTTCTCTCTCGATGTTTACTTAACCCAGTGGTTCTCTGATATCGTTCTAAATTAGCAGTATCCAAACTTTTTTCGCTTATCGGCCTCTTTAGCCTCCTCAGCTACACATCATAAGAAACTCTCACTTCACATATAGTAACTGAACACTAAAACCAAGACAGTGACGATTGAAGGCTGTATGCAATATAACCAAATAAGAGCTGGACACAGCGATTATCGATTAATTCGCAACTTTACTGGGACACTAAAAAACGGTACGGTGAATGGCTCCACTTCAATTTGTTATTCGGTATTTGCTAAACTGGAAATTCGCTACCTTTTAAAATATCAAAAGCTAATGTATTACGTAAAATGTATCTGTTAATTCGCCAGTGGCATACTCAGGAAAGCAGCTGTTGTCTAGTATCGCTTGTGAGTTTGTTTGCCTCGTCGTGTGACACGTCTGATAACATTTTGACGCGTTCTGCGTGCGATCAAGTGAAGGTTTATTTAAATCCCATCAATAAATGCAAGCAAAAACTACACTTTTCAGGACCATCGACGGATTAAAAGAGCTGAGCTCAGAAAATGACTGTCTTTGACAGTGTACCACAAAGGATAGGAATGTAACGAGACCGAAAGATCCAAAACCGATATACATACACGAACATAGATGCGTTGTGTTCACTACGCATATCTGGCACTATTGTTTACAGTTGCGCGGTTACCATGTTCTGCACTCATGATGATGTCTTTTTATCACACATCTAAACTCCGCGCTCTTTGGAGAATACCATCCGTTCTCTCCGCCGTTTTTACTTTTTCAGGGTTGTACTGATCAGTGATAACACATTACAGGCGTCTTCAAGCTACTCCAACTGTTGATACTCTTCGTCAAACGTTGATTATCTCGAAGGTCGTAACTATTCGGCGTAGGCTACAAAAAACGTCGGTGACTTGATATAGTATGTTGATATAATTTGTTCACTTGTTTGACCATTGCTGTATGCATCATTATAAATTCACCCAGCCACGTTATCGTTCATTCTCACTATAGAAAGTAGCACCAATGTTCGTTGTGAACGCTCGGTTAGGAGACTTGTCAGTATAAATTTCTCACACAGCCTTTAAACTCCAATGGGATCACTTAGTTTCTACTCAATGATTCAAAGCGATTCGCTTATTTCTAAACACTCTAAAGATATACAGAAATATCAGAGAACCTCTTCGAAACGACATAAATTACCTAAACGGGGAAAAGTAATATCAAAACACGTAAAAGTACCACCCGGATAACATTAACTATGGATTAGATAGTACGAAAAGTGGCTCAAAAAGTGAGTTGTTCCTGTAGTTACTTGTCCATCACATACAGGAGAACAGTGAACATTAAGGCAGCACAAAAGCTTGTTGAATCGGATTCCAGAGAATAATTGATTGTTTCTCTTTAAACTTCGATCAAAGTCTGCCGGCATAGGCCAGGAAGACGTTCATAAGTTATCAATTTTGCACATACCTCTACAGACAATGGTTCAGGTGCCGTCAAGATTGTCTTCTAAGACACCTTCCCTGATCTTCCGAAACGACCTGAACATTGGGTTACCACTGTGCTCGTCGGTGACATGAACGTACAACTCGATCGTCCTACTCCAAAAGAGAAGAGGATAAGCTATACTGTTCAAGACACAACGGTAGAACGATCCAAAAGAGCATATGGCTGAAATATCAATAACCGTGCAAAACAACTTCATCGAGGTCAGTACTGAAGGCACACTACGGATTACGGATGATTAGATTGCTACCAATTTAACAGAGCTTACGAACAAATGTTGACTGATCCCTGGGCTCCGAATACGACAAAGACTGAGATGAACTAAATGACAGATTTACAAAGCATCCGCGTTTGGGCGGCTTGGGCATCCCGAGTTTGTCTACCACTATTCCCATCTCGCTCAAATCTCGAGTGGAGACACTTCTCTCCAGTCAATGTCCAGTTCTGCGAAATGTGGTCAGAGATAATTCATTTGGCCCTTTCTTGAGGGAAATGAACATCCAAGTACGTGTTCAGGGTGTAATGGTGACGAACAAGGAGGAAGCCCATGCGGCGTGGGTGGATAAACTCTACTATTCGCTTGACGGTCGTGGTCTTCAGGAAGTGTCACGCTCTCCACTCTCCAATCGTTGGCTGTTTAACCCAGATCGCATCTTCCTCAGAATATTAATTCGTGCCATCCAGCTCCGATGTAATCTGTTGAGGACTAAAGTCCGAAATTCACGAGATGGCCGAAGTGATCACTCAGTTCTCTGCCGTGGCAAGTGCGGTCAACCGGAAAGCCTTGCTCATATTCTACAATCATGCTGGATCACTCATGGCGCGCGTTGTGCCCGATACAACCGTGTGGCCAAAGACCTGGTGAAACGACTGCGCAAGTTCGTTTATACAGTCTTCGAGGAGCTGCGAGTACCAACAGCGAGCTCGTTCATCAAACCCGATGTTATCGTGGTCCGTGACGGCGCTGCTGTAGTGCTTGACGTCAGTATAGTGGATGATTCTCGAAGCGAATTTGCTTGGACAGACAAGATTGCGAAGTATGGGACCGACTCTCATAATGCCGCCATTCAATCGGTCCTCCATACTTTGGGCTGTGATGTGAACTCTGTTTCTCACTCACCTGTGATCATCTCTTTTCGCGGTATTATATTTCCTTCTTCAAATAACGTTATTGTTCGACTGGGGCTGCCCTCCTACGCAGTCACGGATTTATGTCTATTGACTGTTCTAGGTTCCCTAAAAATCTATGACAAATTTATGCGGGGAACCTGGCGTTAACTGTTACCACTTCTCTGACAGTTGTCTCATTATGAAGGACATTTTCTGTCCCGATGCGTGAGCCTTGACAGTGATAGCACTTTTATACCCTGAAGAGTCCTTTGGATTTTGTGAATAGTGACCGTTTACCCATTTTTTATTTGTTATTTTTCATGTATTTTCCCCAAATTCCAAATCCGTTTGTTATATGTAGCACAAATAACTTTTCATTTGATCACTTGCTCATTGACACTTGCTATTCTTGTGAGAGGACTTGTCATTTGTTCAGTGTTGCCAACTACGCAGCGTCTCACATTTGACAGACAGCCTGTTTTCACATTCACTTTTTTACATATCTATTGCTTATTTTTGGTGTCACCGTTTGTTCTTCTCTTGAACGAAGATGTGTATATTGCTCTTCAAAATAAACGATATAGTGAAACCTATTTAGCCGAATGTGTTAGAGGGAGAAAAAGCGTCTTCATTCAGCAGATGAAAACTGTTTTCGGCCTACCTATGTTGCCACGGTTTAGCTGTTCGTTCGATTGTTGTACACTGAGGTCTCCATGAGAAATGTTTCGGAGGACGCGGCTGCGACATACTTCAAATGCACATCCGCTGCCACAGAATCGGTGCCAGATTCACAAGGCAAACCAAACCTGGCAACCGTGGTTCCACGCTGAAGCAGAGTATATTGATTTATGACAGATAAGTAAATCCAAACGCCAATGATGCACACTGCGTGGGCTGTTGAACCCGTCCACAGAGTGAGCGATTGACCGTCGGTACGATGGGCCTTGGCATGGGAAGGCGTGCCAATAAAAGTTGTCCGAAATCTCGGTCTCTGTGACAGCCGCAAATGCATTAGCCAAATCGATCGTGGTACGTGTCCAGCTCAGCATCACGGCAAATCGAAATGTGACCGAAACGGGACTGGAGGAAACACGGGTGGACATCATCTGCTACGCTTCCACACGACGCATGTTAATTCGTGGATAATGTATTTGCCAAACTCAAGCACAATTGGTGAACGCTGACGCGTGGAGCCCGTGGAGCCGTGCGAACCGAGAACATTAACGAATATATCCAGACTATTTTTCGGTGAGTAGCTGAGGCGAGAATTAATGACCGTGGTTGACCGTTACGGAAAGATCCTACGCTTAGGCTGTCCATTCGGATTCGATGTTGCGCGCTTTTCCGAGAGTGAGCCGTCAGGCAGTCGATGTACCAACGGTTTTGCATCGCATATCGATCGCTAGACCACACCGGGGTTGATAGGGCTAAGCGGTGCGGCACAAGCAAGACATACAACCTACGTGGGCAAGCTCACCCATACTACAGCAGTATGAACGCGACGTTCACCAACCTGAATCGGTTGGGTTAAGCTCTAACACTAGAAATCCAGTTTATTGTCTTTTGATCAACAATGTGTTGCTAGGTCCGCACAAATACGGTCTCAGTTTTGGTTGTAGGGTTTACCACGGTCAAGCTTTCTCAAACCACGTAAAGACGCTGTTATTAGGTCACTAGCTTGGCGTATATAGGCCACCTATCTGAGCACACGTGGACGACCAAGCGGATCAGCCTCACTGGAAGACAAACTGAAAATCTGAACCAGACAAATGAACTGAGATTAAAAGGGCGCTGAGCTTATGCGTTCCATTTACACTGAGTTGAATGGTTGTTTCAATGGAAGGCGGCATCGTGTTTTCCAACGTCAGAAAACAGAATAGGAAGCACATTTCTCAGTTTGGCACACCTATTCAGACTGATCAATTGTCTATTCCCTGAAGAAGCAACAGCGGGGTCAGACAAGAATTTCTCACCATAGGATATCACTTCTTGTCGTGTATCAATCGTAGTGTAGCTAAAAGTAATTCAACAAAGCAGGTATCTTTACTGTTCTACTCACACGTTCTCCCATCACGCGTGCACTCGCGTTTATGAATCGAAATCCGGGTCCACAACGTAACAGCGCCTTGTGCACGTATGACTAGTTCCGTGTCTGACTGACGCTTTATGTCGTGGAGTTTCGCTTGCTACGTGTTGTCCGCAATCCATCCGTTATGTGCGCTGACTAAATTTTACTACCGCGTCGAGATGTTCCACTGAGTGTTGGAATAATCGCGTCTCCGACTTCGTCATCCATCACAACATGACACAAGCTCCGAACTGATAAGTTCACTGTCGAGGATGTGGTCACTAGGTTAGCTGGTGGACCAACACTAACCTTGTAGCAAGCGTGGGACATCTTTAATTAAATTCATTTTAACCAATACACATATGAACCGACGTCTTCTCAAATTATAACTGTCTAGCTGAAACCCTTTTGCTCTGGGTGATATGGCGATTGGTCTCGGATCAATCTCACTGATTTGGATTCATGGTCGGATTAGACGACCATCTTAGCAGATCAAGATTATGATTCCCTCATCTATTTTCCTCAGAAAAAAATCGACTCTTTGACCGAGCTATCCGACAGACCATATTGATTTCATTTCTCTCTGATCATTCAGACGTCCCCGATTTGCTACAATTAGCAATTCGAAGCTAATACTGACTAATGATCTGTCGCCTCCTGCTTCGTTTAGCTCATTATGTTTAGCTTACCCTAAATTTGTGACTAGTTCATGTGGTGTGAAAAAGCTTCTGCGTCAGAAATGAAACGTTACCAATAAAACGACTAACTAATTGCTTACAGGTTGTTCTGAATTAAAAAGAGTTCACGTTCGGAAGATAGCATTTCTAGTCACTAGGTGCGTTTCTATTGTCATGGAGTCGAGCATTTTACGAATTAAGTGTAGTGGTCCAGGGAAAATCTATATACATTCCATAAGACGCAACAAGCGTTCAGTCTGAAAGTGATTATTCGATATGAGGTTTACAACTTCACCAAAGCAAGCATTAGTACAGAATAGCTGTCGTGCATTCGCATCTTCACAACAAAAACCGTGAATCAAATGGTGAAAACTTATACAGCATGCCAGGTGAAAATCGACCAAGCGTAGCCTACATGATTCTACCGATCAGCTGAATGCCAGGTTCAAAGGGCAGAGAATACTTTCTTGTAGAGCTCGACATTACGTAATAGAAAAGAGAACCGGAGATTACCACTGTGACTGTATCAATCACAGCGACAGAGGCATTCAGATATCGTCGGTTGAACATAATCAGTTGCATTGTCTGTGCACTTGTAACGCACAATTCTAGTTAGGTAAAGAAGGTTGCTGGCAAAAAAAATGTTATCACAATGAGATTTCAGTTAGGATCAACGCTTATTGAGGTCTTCACGATAAAACTAGCTCGTGAACAGTGGAGATCGCCCACTGATTGTAATTTATATCAAAGACGTCCAAATGTGCTTCGAGGCGTATTCGATAAAAACACAGACCAGACTGATACTCCAATCAGGCTAAACTCCGTCGACTACAAATTGTAATTTCAGTGGAGATGTCAGTGAAACTTTCTGATGCACTCATATGCGACTGTGCCAAGAATTCAGCTCAGCCCGCGATTCGCAGGAAAGACGGTTGAAACGAGTGTTACAATTACTTAAACAACATTGTACAATCGATATAGAATGAAGATCCTAATTTTTTCGATAAGCAAAGCCGCGATTTTGGATCACAGATCCAGTTCACAACACCCCCCGGTTTCCGCTCACACGTCGTGTGCACTTCTGCCCGATTTATGTGTGTGATCGGCGCCTTCTATCCGGGGGCCCTCTGCTTGTCAATCTTCGTCCGTTAGTCCGATTTCGTTGAACGATGATTCGTCCGGTTGCTCGTGTTGTCCTCCATCTATCCACTATGGGCTTTGACTGTACTCCACGACCGTATTGATATATTCCCCTGAGTGTTGGAATAATCGTGCCTCTGATTTAGCCGTCCATCCTATTTTGGCTGCCATGTCTCGTCCGTTGGCCCGATCCGGTCGAGCGATGACTCATCCGATTGCCCACGCCGTCCTCGATCCGCTCGCTGTGGGTTTTTGAACGCACCTCCTCCCCTCTCTGTGTTGAGGTATTCCACCGAGAGTTGGAATACTCGCACAATCAACATGAACACACCTGGTGCATTCCAGCTGTTTCGTCAATGCGATCGGTGTAGCTCGCTCAAACTACCGTCCTAAGACCACCCAATCAAAGTCAGTGGGGTGTCGAATTTTGGGCACAGCTGAAGCCAGTTAGGGTCGCCGCATAACTGATCCTCGCGGGTGAAAAATGATTCCGTGTAAGCTTTAGAAAACTACTGTTAAAAAGCTACCATAAGTTAGTCATAAACAACCACTTCGTCAGGAGACACAACGTGCTCTATTCTACATTTGTTAGGACGTCCATTTCTTTCCGTCCAAAAACAGCCTCCGTCCTCGAGAAAAAAAACGACTGACTGTCCTAGTTAGCGGACCTGCTCAGAGCGGCCGAGAGGCGACCTTGGCTAGTTTTTACCCGCGCGACTTTTTATACCGCTATACACATTAGTGACCCTAACTCTTCTTTTGGTAACTGATCTCTTTGATGTCCGCTTGGGAACGCTTGGTCATTACGCGCCATATAAAAACTTTGTGGTTGTCGCCTTTGTCGTACATGTTTTGGGGCGGAAAAAAGCTCTTTTTTTCATACGCGTCTTGCGGCTTGCCTTGGGAGCAAAAATCATGGGGCAGTTGCGGTACTATTCAGGACAGAGTCTTTTGCGTTAATTATTACCGGGAAGAGAATCCGAATTCTGTCAAGCGCTCCACTATATCGAGAACGAACCAGCGTATCGTTTAAGAGGGTTTACAACAACATTATTGAAATACATCGTTTGGGTACATTTCCAATCAAAATGTTTTTTTTTAGAACATTCACCTTCTATTTTTGTTGTTCACCTTGGGTTGTCACTTTAAATCATCAATCGTATGAAAGACCCGGTCACTTTCAAGCACGTTTTTCGTCATGGTGCTCAAGAAGTTCAAAGTCGGGTTGCGAGTCGGTCACCCGAACAAAGGAATATTGTGTGTTAGTAGCTCCGGTTGTGTAAAGCAGACGATCTGTATGAAGGTACTATCACGATAGGAGTGACGCTCAAGGAAGACGCCGTTTTCGATAGCTAATCAGTTTCGAAGTCAGGAACACTGTGCTACTGACCTTGAATGACACTCACTCGCGAGTTATGCTGCTGAGGTGAGCAGAACGATAGCTCATTTGAGTTAACGTGGTTCGTGATTACCAGAGTCTGGACGAGGAGAAATACTGCCGCACAAGGATGTGAGAAGGAGTAGCAGAAATACTACAAATGAATCGAACCAAACAAAATGAGTAGTTACTAACTATTCTACCGATCTCTTGAGATATTTCGTAAAGAGACCGAAGAGAAAACCAAAAAGAGTGCGTGTGGAAGCGAAAGGAAGAAAGGTGCAGGCCGCGCAATAACTGCCTCCTCTATCTTTTCGAGAAAGTCAGGCTGCAAATGTGATCTTCTAACATGTGCCCAGGCACATCACGTAGCTCACAAATACGGGGATGTAAGTCCGCAGTGTTCATCTGTTGGACTAGTCGGCTTATGCTCCGGAGTTGAACTCCGTCTAGAACGTCTAGGGCATCATCATAAATGTAATAGTCTTTCATACCATTGGGGGGAAATGAAATCGACAAAGATGAACGAAAAACAACGCGGGTGAACGTTCCCAAAAATGTGTGTGATAATACAACGTACTTTGAAAAGTAAAGACAGGAAATGATAACCATTTATGCACTGTTCACATTTCGCCTCATTACAGCATGTTGCATGAGATCCGCATAGATTTTTGCGTTCGAGTTCAAAAGTGAATATATATTGGGTGACTATGTGAGTTTGAGTGTAGTGGTTTCAAATGTGAAGGTCTCGAGCTGAGAGACGGTATGTGTGATAACACCATGCACACTATACAGTTTGATCAGCACAGGATTTGAATCGTCAATTCAATGATGGGCAGTACATATGGTTTAAGAAAGTTCAACTCAGACTGAGTAAGTCGTTCCCCACTAAGTACCGTTCAGTGTCAAATTGTGGGATCATCCAAATAGACTCTGCGTCGTGTATTTCTGTGACCATCAGTTACGAGATGTGCTGAGATAAGACAATCATCGCTCGCGCGGTACACATGATCCACACACGATCTTGCTGGATTGATTGTCTGAATTACTGTGGAATGTCAAGAGCTGACTGCGTTCGTCTTCTAAGAGTTAAAATTCCTCCGTTTTATGGCGCCGAAATGGTAAGTTCGCTTCACAGTTAGGTTGGGCAATACATGCTCAGTACAGCAGAAGTCGACAAAAGCTGGGTCAAAAGCGTACGGTTTTCAATATTCAAGTATAAATCAATAAGTTAAAACTGGTAATCACAACCTTACTTTGAGCTTCACAAAAGTGTAGTTAAAATGCTTTCTTGGGTTTCGCTTCCTTGATCTCACTCGACATCAATTATCTTTTGTTCGGCTGTTTTTGACGTCAAATTCATGGGGAATATGAAAGCTAGTAGTCTGCGTTACCGAATTAAAACATCCCAGCGGCCTGCCACACCTCGCTGATGGCTGGTTTACCAATCCGTTGTATCACAGCAATTAAACACGGACAAGAACAGACGCTTACGCAGACAAACAAAATCACGTGATATGCGTTGCCATAGCGCCGCAACGACTGAACAACATGAAAAGTGAGACCCAGTTTTTTTTAGAAAAAGCAAACAGAAATGTGCCCATACAGAAATGACCGTTTTATGCTTCTGTACTCCGGTAAGTGTGTGGCAGAAGCAGCGGCTATTCTAAGTCAAACCAGCACCAAGGCAAGTGAACACTTGAGCTGTATATGACTCAAACGTTCCCCGAGTGTGTCTGTGCAACAGCGAAAGAGAAGCTGGACACTCCAGTCAGAAATCATGGGGATAGCAAACGTGCCGAAAAATGCGAAGAAAAAAGATATTGTGTAAGGCTAGGGAAAAAATATGTAGTGGGAGAAATAGGGAAAAACTGATGCACATATTGATCTCCAACACGACTGCTATTGACTTCTGTTCTTGGCCATATCAGACAGCGCCCTCATTCAAAGTTGTCCAGATTCTTTAGGACTCCAGTTTGGAAACCGGGAGCGTCCTCCTCAAAAACTTCACCACCTCCATATTCCGAACACGAGTCATAGCTTGGCCACCTGGCTGTCGCTTCCAACCTGACCCATCACCCGTAAACAGAGCATGCTGTAGCAGACGGTGAGTTTGTATTGGTAGGATGCGGACAGGCCAACGAAGCTTGTGAGACGAGATCAATATACTCATGGGTCGACAGAGTTTATCCGTTCCAAAGACACATCGACAAACATCGTCATTGCTGACAAGGTTCTCTCACTACAGGCCGCTAATTCTTCGGAGACACCAATGGTCGAAAGCGTATACTATATAAACAACCTCCGCACGAATGGACAAGGTTTCCGAGCCGTACAATAGGACTGCTCTTAAAGTGGCATAGTACACTCGACGTTTCACAGAAAGACTGAGATCATAATGACGCCGTAGATGATGTAAATTGTCAAACATCATTTGAGCTTTCACTAAACGATCTGCGATCTCATTCGACATTCCACCAGCACTGAAACAATCTCCAACAGCTCACCCCCGAGAATGGGAGCAAGTGGAGACTTCTGTCAATCTTGCAACAACACTTCGCACTTATTAAAAGCAAAGGCCACACCAAGTTGACTAACTGGGGTCTCCAGTCTGTCTAAGATGATTTTGGCTCCATATGAACCCGACAATTTAGGGTGGTATCGCACGCATACTCTAGATCTCGAAGTCAAGTGCATGGGGGCAGTATCACATCTTAGTGTTGACAGACTGTCAGGGCACACTCTAGGATGTCGTCTACTGTCGGGATGGATAGGAAAAGAG
This sequence comes from Paragonimus heterotremus, assembly GCA_013368495.1. Lineage (NCBI taxonomy): Eukaryota > Metazoa > Platyhelminthes > Trematoda > Plagiorchiida > Troglotrematidae > Paragonimus > Paragonimus heterotremus. Next base: position 77,183 of record LUCH01001414.1, read on the forward strand.
AGGGTGGACAACCTAGTCATACCCTGATTGAGATACCAAAGATCGGTGATAAGCTGTCATAAATCCTAACCAGGTCCGAAATCTGACAATAAATGGCTTTCAGAATGTTCACGCGCTTTCCTGGCAGACAGTTCCAGAATGCAACTCTGTCGACTGTTGCCGAAAGGACAACAAATATTAGCCTTCTATATAAGTGGTAGAGTTCAAACATATTGAAGATGTGATCAATGTAGCCATCATCAAAACAAAACTCAGACAGGATAAGTAATTATGGGAACAGGAGTGTCACGCATACATACAGTCAGATTTCGGCATTGACATTCAAAGGGAGACAGAAAGATACGGGTAAAATCGATACAATCCAGATGAACGCCATGGTTGAACAGAAGCAAGTATTAACAATTAAGTCTACGCTACACAAAAAACACCCTGAAAATGCAGGTAAGAAGCATTTAAAGTGAGAGAGAAAACTACGCTGAAATTAACCACAGCTAAGTTTCCTGGTTTTACACTGCTGGGCGTCCGCAAACATGTCCATAATGTGTCGCAGGGTGACCTGGATGTAGAGACGTTACCCAAACACTCAGACAAAGGCGTTCAGGATGGTTGAGGATTGAACCCATGACTGTGCGATCAAGACGATTAGTTGCGCCGAGCTCAGATGAGAGCCCTCACAAGAAAAACACCCAAGAAAACGTACAATGGAGAACAGACCGGTTTATGAAAAAATAGAAAACATACATTAACACACGTACCTCTTGACGCAAGACATAGTTCTCTTCCTCCAGTTCACGAACTTTCTGATTCAACTGAGAGAAGTTGACCGAGGCCACAGAGAAACCGCTATCAGAGCTGAAATCGAGACGATGAATGAAAGAATACACGAAGAACGTGCTTAATCAATCTTATACAATTCCCAGTTAAAGATACTTGGATGACACCTTCGTGTACCGATATCACTGCCCAATCCACAGATATCAGTTTAAGATATTTCAAGAGGGTTCTCTCTAGCATTGTTCTGTATTCACAGAGTGGCCAGAATTAGGCGGATCGCACAGACAGCGGGACAGCTCGTGGAAATGAAAACTACACTGAAGTTCCAACGTTGTACCACAACCTAAAACAAGAGGCATCTTAACCCAGTGTAGTCGGCAAACGCCGCCTATGCGCCACAAAGATACGGTTGAATTTGCCAAAATGGAGTGTATGAACTGTCTCGATCAGATTACTCGGTTTCAAGATGTGTCGCTTACCGTGGGCCACTGGCGCTCGTTGACCCAATTGCTCTGCAGGCCAATAAGTGCAAGCAGTCGTGCTGTGTTGGGATTTCAGTGTGAGGTTTCCGTTTGCAATCCACAGCCGATCGCATCAATACGATCCGCTTAATATTGAACACAATGCACGATCATATCAGATACTTTAAAACGAACATGGAGCCACGGAAAATTGAGACTGGGAAGCGCGAACGTGTTGTTCGGACATTCGAAGCGGAAAAAATGTATGGAATACACAACTAGGGGAGGTATGCACAACACATGTGATTTCATTCCTATACACTCATGTGTTAATGAGGTCCAGATTATGTGCATTCATATAGGTGCAGTCACGTGAAAAGTGATCGATAATAGAAGAACAGAAGAATGCGTAAGAAATACGGTCAAACAAACTGGCCATCAGAAGCAAGGATGATAACAACAGAATGAATATAGAACTTAAAATCAAAATGAACAAGTTACACTGATAATTTGAACATAGCTTTGTGCTGTTTAATATTTTAGGACTCGAATCTATAATGTTTACAGTCGAGCAGACAATGAACTTACTGTTCCAAAATTGGATGTAAAAAACAGTTTATTTTATCAAACCGACCGTCAAATAGTTTATAAGCACGTACCACTTTGTTGCCTGATTACTTAATTCACACATGAATTTAGTTTATGCTCGTTTATTTCTTGTTCTTCTGCTTGGGTAGGCTTGAGGACACATGAGTTTGTTTGGTTAGCCAATTGACAACAACCAGTTAAAGTATATTACAGTAGTGATTAACATGGTGTATTACCATAGTAACGTCACAGACGACGTGTATTTACAAGCACACATAACGGAACATTTGGTATTCTCTTGAAATCACGCACAACCACTAGTACGAGCTGATTCAGGCACGCTGGGACAATGCTGTGATACAGTGTACATGCGTGTTTGGTTGCACAAACTATAGTCGTACGTTACTGCGTATAAAGTCAATATTATTTAATTCTCCTAAACATTATATAACACACTGCACTATGCGACAGATTTTATTCCTGAGTGAACACATCAACGGTGGTCAGAAATAGACTACAAAACCTACAACCCTCAAGTTACGACCCACAGGGTCATCAATGGACTGAACATTACTTGCGACAGGATGCAACACACTAACGCCACCAAGCTCACAGGGAGATTGTCCGAGTATATGAAAGCTCACAACTGCCACTGTACGACTCAAGGTCTCTCCTTGAGATGCCCTCACAGGGCATGAATCTCACATGACCTCTGCAATGAAAGTACCAATCCCAACCGCACTGTAGATGGGGTGTTCTTTCTCCCACCAAGAAAAACTAAAAAGCGAAACGGGGGCTAAAACTGCATGGGCGGATCGTCAGTGAGTTGGGAAACCCCGACTTCGATCCCACAAGGAGAGAGCATACAAACGCTATGATGATCAACGATCCTAACTGGTACAAAAGATGCGCTTGTTGCTCTGGGTCGTTTCACCTCATCCAAAGAACCGAATAAGTGACGCCAACCGTCGGCGGCCGACAAACAGAGGAAACAACGTGGGAACAACCTAGTACTGTGTTTCGCAATTATAAGTTTCCAGCTGACATACCTCCCTTAACTACGTTATTCACATGTGTAACTGTCACCACTGTTGTTCCGGCACAAAATAACCCTACCGGCTGCCATCGATAACACTAACCCCTTACGATAAACACTAACAACAACAGTTGATAAAAACATACAGTCAGGTTAAATGGTTGTTGAAACCCAGAGCCCACAGGCTTACAGAGTTCGAACCATTATTCAATTTGGTTAGCAGGTCGTTTTGGTCCGCACGCTGACAAACCTTAGCCATCGAAGTTGGTTATCCCATGAGAACCCGCATTTAGCTCTGCAACGAGGTACTGAGATACCGATCTTTGACTCTTAAATAAAGGAACGAGTTCTACCCCTCTACCTGGAAATCCAGCGTAACATCACCCTGGCGTTCAAAGTGCGTTTACCGCTTTAACTTGGCTGAATCCAAGCGAATAGTCAATGCTGGTCCCACAATTGCCTGTCTCGAATCTGTTTTCAGCTTTGGTGTAACTCCATAGCGCTGTCGTCAGCAAGCTGGCACGATGAAACTGAACCAGCTTGAAACCGTCAACATCATCATCCCAGACGGCAACAGATCAGTGGTTCACATTGATGCCACACAACCACGAAGAAAAAAAACCATGTACAGGAAGAAAAAAAGAAGAGAGGGGGAAGAGACCTGACTACTTAAAACAGCTACGTCTATATTCAAACATTCAACATCAAGGTGCCTACAAATTGCGAACAAACAACCGAACTGCAAGTAAAATTAAGACGTCATTAACAAGAAAGCTTTCTCACGCCTTTCATTGCGCCGTGACATTGAACGCACTCACTTCAAAGACAACTCGGACAAACAACGACAACATTCACCATCATCTCATTCACGCCTTCAGTCATGACTGCGTGAGTCGAGAGGTCCCGAGTTTGGGAGGTGAACCGGACCTACAGTAGTATTACGCAGTCCAATTCTTCTGTCTAAAACCGTCTCATTTTTGAGGAAACGATTTTATCCAATCGGAATGAGCGGAACTGTTCAGAACAGTCGAGAAGTAACCTTGGCTATTTTTACTTGTCCAACCTTTATTCCACTATGCTCATTGGTAGATTAGTGACCTCAACTATTATTTTCGGTAACTGTCCTTCGATTTTTTGATTCGAGAATGTTGTGGGTCGTTGTGCATCGTATAAACACTTCGAAATTTTCTGCTTGTCGCACACGTTTTTGGAGCGGAACAAAGCTGCTTTTCGCACCCGTCTTTCGGTTTGCCTTGGGAGCAATGACGAGGAGAGCCGCGTTATTTTCAGGACCAAGATTTTCCGCGTTAATTATTAAGAAGAGGAAAATCCGATTTCTGTCAAGCGCAATACTACATCGTGGACGAAACCGCGAATTCTTTAGAGGGTTTCAACATTTGGCGACAGAACTCATGATGTCATTAACGTTCGAGCAGATGCAAACCCTCCTTCAACAGCAGCAGAAACAATCTGAGCAGGCACAGTTAAAATTGACTGAAACGCTGAAGCAGAAGGCTCGTTTCCAGCAGCCAACAGCGGGATCCAACGAATCCTTCAAATTTGCAGCAGAATCTCTAATCATCTCAATCAATAAGTTTCATTTTGATCCGGTAATTGGTGCCACGATCGAGTATTGGCCCAAAAAGCATGAGGATGTTTTCAAGGTGGAACTGTCAGACGCTGACGATGTTCGCAAAGTGAGGGTTCTGCTCCGTAAACTGGGTACCTCAGAACACGGACGGTACAACAAGTTTATATTGCCGAATAATCAAATGGATTTCAGCTTTGACGAAACTACCCAGACCCTGCCCCAAATCTTTGGCGCCCAATCATCTCCAGTTAGCATACATTAGTCTCTAATCACACGTGACATCTGACTGGCAAACATACAGTGTGCCCAACAACCTAGCTTGCTGGAAGCACTACTGTCGGTCGATTGTTCGGCACTTGGTGAACGACTTCATTTCTCTACGCCAGGTAATAATTTGTCCACTCAACACTTTACGCTGGTTGGCCGCAACGCCGACAGTGTTCGGTGTAGCAGATGGCTATTTGGCATCCTTCGTACATGGTCTAGCCAACTAAGTCTGTGTAAATGTAAGGAACGAATGAAAAAAATCGACTGACAACCACTACCAAATACACGCGTCCTAACATCCTCATTACTTGTTCGCTCGTACGATCAACTGCAAACGATCGAACGCAGACATCGGTGGTCAACTAACTGAAGACAATTTACGTCCTCTACATTGAGCGGTCAAGTTTCGCAGCCGTATGGTAATATAGCTTGCATTATCGCTTTACATACGCGACGCTTGAGCCACAGAAGGATGACTCTCAGTCGCCTGATATGTTCTAGATGAGCAAACACTGCTCTAGCTTAAATACTGCGCACTTCCACCTCGTTCCCTATATCGCCGTAGCCGACGCAGCTTCTTGAGTAGACAAACCGGTCAACAACATTCATAACCCCATTATCCAATACTAAATCTACGTAATCATAGCAATCGTACAAAAGCACTTTGCAATTTGAGGCGGCAAAGTGCACTCTGAAATGTTCCGCAAAGTGCGAAATAGCGTCTGGCTTTGTTGCAAATTGTCAAACAGCAACAGCTTGTCGTCAGCATGATCAAGACCAGTCAGTCTCCAACCAGACAGGAAGTTCATGCAGACGTCCTGTGAGTGATGCAAACGGTCTTTCATTATTTCGTCTATGACAAAACTTTAAAAAAATGGTGAAAGTTGACAGACTTGACGTACGCCATTCCAGCTGCTGAAACCACCAGACAGATGATCGTAAACACTAACTTGGGCTGAAGTATGGGAGTGATGAGACGGCAGCATGTTCACTTACTTGGTCGGCAAACCCATGCGTCTAGATGACTGAAAGAGTAGGTCGATCAGCTGAATCGAACGTATCTTTATAGCCGAGAAACACGACAACTGTTGACCGACGGTGCACATGACGTTGCTCCAGAATTTGGCGAAGAGTAAACATTCGTTTGACACACCTTCGACCGTGACGAAACACTGCCTGTTCTTTTCTAATGTTTACCTCTCGAGCTGCAGTGAGTAGACGACGTACAATGGATGACAGAACTCTAGTAATAACTGGGATCAAATTAATTTCTTTATGGGTTTTAACCACAGCCTCTGATACCGTTCTTAAATGTGGGAACTATTGTCGGGTGACCCGAATACGGAGGGATGGTTTCCGTTGTTCACACAAGTTGAAACAACTGAGTCAATGCCTCCACTAAAGCCTCCCCAACTTAATTGCAAAGTGCTGGCACGAGATCATCTGAACCAGCAGCCCTATTACGTTTGAGAGCCGAAATGAAACTGCGGACCTCAGTCTTAGTAGGTGGTACTAAATTTACCGACCATCGAGGTACATTACAGGTTTCTGACGATAACACAGTAAAAGCGGGGGGTCAACTAAATTGCCCCTCAAAGTGTTCCGCTCACCGCTCTAACGTTCTGGACCAATTATGAATCAGTGTGCCATCTGCCTCGCAGATAGCTCCGATCACAGACGGTCGTCTTGGACCAGCAGCAGGGATAAACCTGAACAGTCTGCCGATATTCCCTGAAGCAAAAGCGGTTTCCATTTGCTTAACTTTCTCCATTAACCAAGCCTCATGATCGACGATCAGGCTAAACTTCAGATACCTACCGATATCCCTCCTAAACTTGTTACATGAACTGCCAGGAGAAATTTTCCGTCTGATATTTAACAACTCTAGGGATTTCTCTGAAATTCAATGTTTGTTTATTCTACAAACCCTTGTGCCGCACGCCAAAGTACCTGCTTGAAGAATTGTCTGTGAGATTTGAATCCAGCAGCTACTAGGAACTTCTGGGTGAGAACTACTAAAGTAGCTTTCTAGGCTAGTCTGGTAATTATGCTTTACCGACGGTATGGCCAGCTTTTTAACACCTCCCCGTTGTCTTCGACGATGTCATTGACCAGCAAAAGTAAAAACGAAACGACAACGTATCAACGCATGGGCCGAATCCACGTATGTGTTCCAGTAAAAACGACAGTCCTGAGTGGAGCCCGGTCACGTACAACTAACACCCATGTGCTCTGTGAGACCAGGCCTGATTCAGAGAAGGAAGTGCCAACGATAACAATGACGCGCACGATGACAAAAACTAATGCTGACTAAAAATAGCTTATGTCCACGCACAGCTGCCACATTACCCCAGCACTGTTATGCTATCCCAAACCTGCCACCAAAATGAGACCCGGCCTCACCAACGCGGCTCACCTGGACGTTCGTATCTCCGACCAGAACAATTATATCAGAATCATATATCAACCAAAGGATAGCGGCCAGATCTGAGGAAAAGCCGTCCTTCACACCAACGTCACTGCATTCAGCTGACACATAAATAAACACAATGAAAAGATTTCTGAAGGTTTTGCGTCTAGAGCTGGCCTTAGTACAACCTGCCAAGCGGACGGCATAAAATCTACGGCTAACAGGAATCCAACCTACCAACGTGTCTGAGGACTATACCTACTCCAGCGTGACCGATGGCGGTGGCCATGGAGTTGCCTAAAGTGTATAGCAAATATCGGGTATACAATGCGGGCACTGTCAGTCCCATATGTTGAATACCGTCCTGGATTCTAGTCTTCGGAATGCAGCAAACATTGGCATTCAACAAATCTAACGTTTGTGCAACAGCGGTCTGTTGACATATCTGTTTTAGAGTGCGAACGTTGAAAGCACTTATATCAATTCGCATTCTAGATCTACGTGAAGGACGAGGGAGGTCTGAGGCTGGATAGGAAGAGATGGGACTTACGGACATAGTGTTACCACGGTTACCTATATATATGTTGTTGAAACTGCAGTGATTACTATAGATGAGTTTCGAGAGGGACCTGAGAGCTAAATTTGATAGGACCGTGCTGGAGGGGTCAGCAGTGGCATGTTTTCGCCTATCCATTCTGTTATATGCAGCAGATAGGGCAACCCGGTTTATACTGCGAGATGGCCGATGAAGTATGGAATTACTTATGTTGTGATTACTCATGATTGTATGTGGGCTGAGGTATTACGAAGATACCCAGACCTAGACAAGAGAACGATTAGGGTCCTCAACCAAAGCTTTCGGCTCGAAGGTCTGTACCGCAAGGCAGCGGATGGGTGACAGCGTGCCAAAATTGACACTTTTTTGGGAAAAAGATGCCAACCTTCTTCCAGCCCCAACCTAGAGGATCTGGAGGCTGGTTTTTGAGACCTCTACCTATTAGCCAGCGTAGTATGAGTGACTGTCGATGAGCTCGTCACACCGTCCAGTTTGGCCCAATAGGTCATCTGCGGTGAATGATCAAATCGGAGGTGTGAGCATCCCAACACTCGATGGAATATCTCAACACCGCGATGAGGTTTGTCTAGAAGCTTACATCAAGTGAACTGCGGACACCAGGGGCGGGCGGACGAGTCGTCGCTCAAGGGGACCGGACCAATGGAGAAGACACGGTAGGCAAAATGGGATGGGGGACCAGACTGGAGGCGTGATAAGTCCAACACTCGGTGGACTATCTCAACACGGCTGTAAAATGGGGTCAAAGCCCACGGCGAATGTTAAGGTCGGGGTAAACCAGACTCAAAGAACACGATTCTGCTGTCAGAAATCAGATATCGCAAGCCGTTACTGAGATATGCATCAGTGTGGGGTTAAAATATTTATTCGCGCGCTCATGCTACACAAGGTTAAGGATTTTCAATAAATACAGACCAGTTTCTCATATAAATTCGCAAAGCGTCTGGTGGCTACGTACATTGCCTATCTGGCGTCTGCCTTGTCGGCGTTCTCATTGGTTCTTGTCGTTCGCGGATTTGGGGGTCAATCAGAAAGGGTTTCTGTTCGCGTTATTCGTTCACCGTTGTTCGTATCAGTTATTCGCGTTCGTGTCCAGTAGGATTTGGTTATAACATCACTCAACGAGATCGGACCAACGGACGAGGAATGGTAAGCGAACCTACACATCCCCCGGCAAAAGACGTTGGTCACAGACGCAAACCGTGCAAAGATGCGACAGTGTGCTACCAAACTTGTTCATGCGGATAGTTTTGAAAAATGTTTTGCTTCAGCGGCGCTGTATTGGCATCGCTCAAGTAACGTGGATACAACGCACAAGCAATCACAAGGTTTGTCGGCATGCTTTCAGAGAGGCAAATATAGTAGACCGATGAGCATCTGATTTCAATACAAAGCCTTGGTGGCTCGGACACGCCAATCCAAAACCTGACGTGTCATGCACTTTTCGTACGTTCTGGATCAGGCTGGAAGCGACAACCAAGCAGTTAGTGGACGGCGTAAGTTTCGACGGATGAAGGCACTAGTGGCAACGCTTAGTTCCACATTCTGTTGCCAGTTCCTTTGTCAGGAGTCTGAAGACTATTGTCTTCAGCTCTACTAGAAGAAGTATCAGAAATGACATGGAATTGAAGCCAAGGTGCCTCACAAACCATTCATATCACGGTTGAGAAGAAAATTATGGATTAATTCTGATTGGTAAACTATCACCAAGTTGAGTGGGGTAGTTTACAGAGTAGATCAATCGAATACATGCGATAACTCCAATGTCGGCAGGTACTCTGCCAAATATTCTTCTTCGAAGGTTTTTACCGGCATATATGCATAGGAAGGTACACTCAGCAACAGCAGAAGGATGAGAAATTAAATAGATATCCGCAGTTTAACAGCCACGATAATTTTTGCTAACCTATGTCATTTTGGTGACGCAGAGGCGTCTCCACGAAGCTTAAGATTGGTGAATGTAAGGCCACTATGCGGTCAGTATTAGGTGATGCCACGAAACGTGGCCACCTAGACTAGACGAAGAAATCGTCTTCAAGTATATGATCACTGACGGGATCGATCACATGCGTTAGGTGGTATCAACGAGTAAGCAACAATGAGGTAAGAAAGCGGACGTCTTTCAGTGAGGGTTAGACAAGTTCGAGCTCGGTAGCTGAATCATGTACTGAGAATGTCAGCTGATCGTTTGCCACATTCATCGTAATTCGTCGACGTCCCATCTAACTTGTGCATAGCGGGAGATGAATAAGCGATAATTCGATCCAGGGAATTGATATCATGTATCATTAGGTTCAGAATCATGACCGTCTACCACAAATGGCGAGAATGGGGGGATACGGGACTGGGAGTATGTATTACTAAAACTTCGGCAGTTTCTTCCAACTTGGACATCTCTAATGTCAAAAAAGCATCTCACCGTTAACTTGAAGGTCACGTTCGTAGCACTATTCCTTTTAGGCTGTGAAGCGTGACCACCGAGTGTACAGGATATCAAGCGCATTTGAGTATTTGACTGTTTATGCTTGTGTTTAAGCTTACGGAATAGACAATATCACTGTGTACACGAAGAGGATGTGAAGAAGCGGTTTTTGTTCACTAAGAGCTCAGTGACATAAAACACATGCGATGGGTAATCAATAAATTGCCAGAGTGGAAAGAGAGAAGCCATTGGTAAATTGGGAGAGCTTCGTGGTTCTAGTTTCTCATATTGGAGGCCCTTTCATCTGTGATGAGGCTAAAGGCGTCAAGGAGGACGGCGGTTAATCGAGCTGAGTGTCGTGTATTTTGCCTTTGTTTGATTGGAATATCATTTAGGCTGGGATAGCTAATGTTTCGACCATGTGGTAGCTGCCGGAACAGTCGTTTCGCAAACGTCGTCATACTCTTCGTTGTAATTTGCGTGTTCTTAAATTATGGGCACCTTGGTATATAATTGTTTTGGCTTAAGTATGAGACTTAAAAAGAGCTTCTCCGTATCCTTGTTTCGCGATTTTATAGCAGTTAAACCGCTGTTTCATTGCTGTCGTCGGCGGTGATCGCAGTTACCATTTTATGCTTCTTCGTGAGTTCGGAATTACTCGTTGCGTCAATGCAACTTGTTCGTACGAGTTCAGCTGTGAACTCGGGTATGCTGTGTTTCTGGGGTTCATTCGAGTATTAGGCACTCCGTTTATGTTCCTGAAACTTACGATTAAAGTTTCGAAATGCTGCCCCTCGTCCAGTCACTTTTATTGGCCTACATACACTTGTATTTTCACAGTCTTTGATCACAAGGAATTTGCTGTCATACGATTGGCCCAATGTGAATGAGACATTGCACAATCAGATTAGAGAAATGGGTGAGATAACCGGGGCTCAAGCCAGAAACTTTCAGATTCGGTGTAATTACCGTTGTACATTTCTGGCCTAATTTTCTTTTAAATAGCTGTTCCATTGCTTAATCACCTAACAACCGCTGCAAAGATGAGTCAGCGATTTAATGTTAAGACATGAAGGTTTCCCCCCTCAACTGTTGCGTACGACAATCCGTCTGTGACGATTGTTATGTTGTAATTTAACGGGCTTCCTGGAAGCCACGCCCCATTTGTGCGGTCACGTGAAGCATGCAGGTACACGCGTGCCCAATGCACGCAGCGCAATTACTGATGTGAATTCGAGAATATCGTTCGTCATAAATTGGACAGCAGTGTGCAATCGCAGCTTTGGCATTCGAATGAACACTTCAGCTAACTTCCCATGATAAGCAAAGGGCTTAACTTTTACTCCTGTTGAAATTTATAAATAGTGAATCATCTTACGTTGAAGAATAATCGACCTTTCTAAGATATCTCGCTGGGGAGAGCCATTAACTGTGGGGCACGCAATCATTTTTAATGCCACTGGAATGTGGCATAAATCTGTTGCTAGTGTTCTACGATGCCCGTGCAAACAACAGTTTCGGTGGTGCCCCATTCATGAGACAACAGTGATATGAGCTGTACGCGCCGTTAACTGAAGCCTGATTCATCAACCAACAGCAAGCGGTGCTGGTGTCTTGTTACCAGTCACCCCATTTTAATCAACATTACTGGGTACCGGCAGCCCCTCTGTGTCACACAACAGTCGCATCAGAAACGGATGCAAACTCATAGTCAGTTATCTGCGTGTCTGTGTCTGTCTCCTATAGCTTTACAGATGCATACACGTGGTTGTATGCCTCTTTGTCGATGATGCTCCAGGCCGATGACGTCAACGTGCTGAGTATGCCGGGTTTTTATTGGCGGATTTGTAATTCACGTGTCCAAGTTCCGTCACATTTCAATCGACATGGGTTAATGTGAATTTGCCGAATTAGTAATCAATTGGGCAGACCGCATCACTTCTCTGATCATATGCAAACCGCAAGGCATCAACAATCGAATCGTGTCCATGCGCATACGTCTTGGTCGAAGTGACACTACTAAAATTCTTAGGACTTGTGGTCCAACTACGCAACACACCGATGGTACAGAGGACTAGTACAATGGCCGTCAAAATCAGCCTGATATATGTGAATGATCGACCGTTTGTTTCGGGTGAATTCAGTGCACGAGTTAGGCGCAATTCAGCAGCATGATCGAGTGTCCCCGGACCCCACGGCTTCGGTGCAATCAACGAGGACGGGGAACGTCTGCTCCACCCGTACGCTACTCACGATTCCAGCTGGGTGCTAACGACATCACGACTGGAAACCATCCACGAAGTGGTAATCACCGATTGTTTGATTACGTGATTGTGCGACAGTGAGATATTCAGGAAGCGCGTATCATGCCAGTGATGCGCGGCGCTGAATGTAGCACAGATCATAGACCAATTAAGACCAAATCTGTTATTCTTGTTTGCAAACTTGTTTATTGTACATCATCCGGAGGGCAGTACAAACTGGACGTTAAACGGCTGCGGAATCTGAACACGAAGGGGGTATTTCAACGCGCAGTTGCCGTGCGTCTGAAAGACGCTCCTCTATCAACTATTCGTGATCGTATGTGGCAACAAGTCAGCAAACAGATCATGGCAGCAGCTTTCAAGATGACTGGTTTTCAGCGGCAGAAACTTCTGGACTGGCTAGATGATAAAAACCACCAACATGATACGCGAGACGAAGTAGTGAAGACAAAACAACCACCGTCTGGGATGTTCATCGTCAGCTCACCGAGCGAATTCACGGAGTCAAGAACGACTGATGGAAAAACAAAGTGAGCTGATGCAGGATCACGCCTACCGCCGATAAGATAAGGAGAACTAAAATTCGCTTAAGGCCAATTTTTGCACACCTGTCCGGTCTACTAAAGTATTAAACGATGTAAACACCATTAAACTGACCTGCTACACTGACTTGATGACTGTGAACAGTCTGCCACAACAAGGTGTCACGGCTTCATTTGTTCCCGCCCAGATTTAACAGAGGTTTAAAACGCTTACGGGTGACTGCAAACCAGAAAATCTGCAGATGAAGATGGCTTGTCGGGGAACTTCTGAAATATGATGGCCCAGTCCTGAACGTGGTTTGATCCAGCTGGTTCAATTCATCTGAAAGCAAAAAGCAGTCCCCCAAGAGTTCAGGGATGCCTCTGTCGTACCTTTGTTTAAAGGTAACGGTGTCAAGCGAAGCACCGACAATTATTTTGGCACCAATGTGCTAGGCTGTGCTGAAAACGTCCTAACAAGAATACTGTTTAACCGACGGAATGAGAAAGTTTTGGAGATTAGTACTCCTGGGCAGCGAGTGTGGATTTCGGATGTGTCGCAGTACGATCGACAGATCCAAGGGACGTGTTGTGAACGAAACCAAACTTTGTACACTCCCTATGTTTTTCGTCAAGACGTCTGATTCCGTGAGTCATGGAGTATTCTGAACGATACTTTGTAAATTTGAACGTCCGGGTAAGTTCATCAGTTTATTTATAATTTTGAGCATAGGAATGAAGGCAGGGGTGCAGTCGTGTGGATCGACCTCTGGTGTGTTTGACATTGTCACTGGCATAGAACAGAGTTGTGTTCTAGCTACCACCCTATTCAGTCCATAGTTGACCGCAATGATAACAGTTGCTCCACAGAACTCTGAGGGTCGTGTGGAAGTTGAGTGGCGCACGCACGGCCGCTTGCTAAATGTTCGACATTTCAGCATCGCAAATCGGCTAGGTAATTCGACACTGAGTACGCTGATGTTTGTGGATGATAGTGCGTTATGTGCTAACAATAACAATAAACTACAATCACTGGTCATGAATTCCGCGACCGTCGTACCCAAAATCGGTTTGGATATGAACACAGTTGAGCCATTTTCTCTCCTCGAACCTTCTCCAAATGAATGTAATGTATATTCACTTGGAATCCGCATCAATGGAGAAAGTATGGATAGTTGCGCACACTTTTGTTATTTGTGTAGCAATCTGTTAACATACCTGCCTGTAACGTGCGAGTGGTGAGCTGGTGTGAGGAAGATTGACGAAAGACTTCTTGAAAGACGTATCTGGAAGAATCACAGCCTGTAGGTGGAAACCAGGCTGCATGTTTACCACTCGATATCGCTGTTTACTCTGTTGTACGGCAGTGGAACGTGGACATAGTATAAACGTAATGTGCAGTATCTGAACCGCTCTCATCTACAACGTTTAGGATGAATATTGAGTATTCGGTGCTTAAACATGGTTCTGAATGCTGGCGTACGTCGGTGGGTGAACATGGAGAGGATTGAAATCACGCTGGTGCCCAATCGGGTTCGTTGGCTAGGCTATGTCGATGAGGTAGACGACGAACGGATTTCGAAGCAGCTATTGTACGGGGGATAAAAGCAGGTAAACGAAACCTTAGTGTTACAAAACCGAGATGATAGGATGTTATCCATTTACGTCTTTCGCGTCATAACAGTGACTTTAGATCTTGAGATGATTTAACGTTGAACCGGACCTTTGGCAGGAATACGATCCGGATGAGTATCCGAAAGTGTGATGAGCGACATTTGGCAGGCCGTGAATTCAAATGCGTGATACGCGTGTCATGGGTTGTGTTTACTTAATTATACGGCGTAGCGATGAATGTGGCCGTGAATACGCTGGCCGTCTCGGATTTTTAGGTCGTCAGCGTGCTCATAGTACACTGTCGATGAAAAGATGACGACTACGTTAGAATGAAACAAGCTATGTCAACTATATTTTTTTTCCATTAGTAGCAATCAAGGACCACCGTGGTTTGGTAGATCATGTATCCTCCTTTTCAGAAACCTGGCATTTTTCAGCTTTTTTGGTGCACTGAATGATGAATGTGCTTGAAACGTTGAGTTTTCTCTAGTAACTTCATCAGTACAGAAAGAAGATATAATCTGAAACGGATGGTGCTAACAATGGGTGTGTGTGTTAGAGTCGGTTGCAATGAAAACGAAAACATATGCGTGCACTAGCAATAAGACAGAATTAGTCACGGCAAACGCACCAAGGTATCAGTAAATATAAGTGTCAATATAGGTGATTGGCAATGCCTTTCGATTTGAGTGGATTACAAGTGTGGGAGAGAAAATAGGTATAGCTATAGATTATGAGATAAACGGAAGACAAAAATATCCACGTAGACAGTGTGGTTTTGGTAACATTAGCAAAACGAATCATTGCATCCCCGACTTACGGAGGACCAGCATCAGGAAGAGGTGAAAGCCAACCAGACGAGAGGCTAACGTGGTCTTCGATCGCATCGTCAGGGTGATCACGTGAGTAAATTTGGAGCAGATTGTCTTTGATTGCCAGATTATGGCGCAACTGATTGATCTGTTGAGTCAGGTAGATGGAAAACTATGTAAGTTACCAGAATATGGGATTTGTATAGTGTAAAATAAACAGACATGATTGACACGAACGACAGGATGTAAAGAAGGCTATATTGGGAAATTCAATAGCAAAAATAGAGTGCCAATTTGGAAGCTGTAGTTCTGAAAACGGAGAGCAAAGCGTAGCATAGCACTGATCTCACGATCACTTTGCTGATCGGTTTAATCACTAGTGTGAATAAATTTGCTATAGTCTGGTACAATCAAACAGCACAAAACCAACCCTGTGTATGCACATTAGTGCATCAAAAACCAATACATAGAAGTGATTTGATACTACAAAACCTGCTTTAATGCGAAACAGGTGAATTGAACAAAACAATGTGACCCAAAAAACAGAGTGTACCATCCGACATTTACAATTCATGGGGGTATGTGACTGTTGGCGAACGGACGATAAGCTATTTAAAGGTATGCAATTTATAGCGAGGAAAAAGGCATTGTTGAACGAGTATCGACAGACAATTTTCTCCAAAGGAGAAATCCAAACGGATATCATGATGTAACATTCTGAAGGAAATCAGAACTCGGAGTGCAACGTTGATCACTGGAATTCAGTGCGGTTTTCATACAAGTATCTGGAGTTCGGACAGACTTGAGTGATGCAATTTTCCATATGGTCAACCGATCAGAAAAATGAACTAGTAAATTTGTACGCAGAGATTTATCGTAAGGCAGCAAAAGCTGTCAGGTTTTTCAATGTGTGTCATTTGGATGATTAGCAAGCATAATCACAATCTGTCATAGATCTAACCAACAAGCTCAAAAAGACCGAAACTGTGCTGGTGTAGAGCGATTGCTTAGTGCAACACCTAATCACAAAAGCTATAACAATGATGTCAGATGATTACCGGCAGCTCATGAACAAAACAACCCGAAAAGGAATAATCCGAAAACAGGTGATATACGAGACAAAAATATAGTGTGACAGAGTAGACTTTGAGCGAGTGCAACAGACATAATGAACAAATAGAGCGGTCTCAATGAACTGTCGTTATCAGTAAGCAACACAACGCGTCAGTAGATGCTTAGACTTTATGAACAAATTATTTGTAATAACGATTTTCACAACAGATTTTCGAAGTTTTGACCAGCAGCCTGCTTGCAAATAAACAT
The DNA here is from genome assembly GCA_013368495.1 of Paragonimus heterotremus. NCBI lineage: Eukaryota > Metazoa > Platyhelminthes > Trematoda > Plagiorchiida > Troglotrematidae > Paragonimus > Paragonimus heterotremus. The sequence goes on from LUCH01001414.1 coordinate 93,840, forward strand.
CCATTTCAAGGGAGGTAAATGAACGATAAAAAGGCTGTACTCTGATTTGGTATTTTACGAATATATTGATTGGGCTTAACTAGAAAGCCAAGCTAACCATTCTGTCAGTACGTTTGTTCATAACGGAACTGTCTTCCGGAGTAAGATTTCGGCTTCAGATTACCTCAAAAGAAGTAAACCGGTGGGTTGGTTTCTGATTGTCAAATGGTCTGCTAATTGAAAATTTCATTCGGACGATTTAAGAAGGTTCCAGAGGAAAGGGGTAACAGGTACACCTCCATACTGCTGAAATCAGAACCTACCACGTACTATTCAACAACTGAACAACGATAGTACTGGCTTACCACAACTGTTCGCACAACGGACACGAAATAAATTAAGTGGTATAGCTGAACTGATACTCTCGCGGGAGAAAAATGGACAGACTGTCCGCATTTCAAGGATTTCAACCTGTCAATTACCTATAGTTGTGCTGTACTCTTAACGCGGATGTGTGAAGTCGACAGTGAAGAAGTATCTGGAAATCTAGTTTTGCAGATTGTCGATGAACAAAAAACCGCTTCGTCACCGAATATAGACTAAGAGCCACTTCTTTCTTCGAAAAACAGTGCAGAATGTGTCCTATTTAACCACATCAAAACATTGTAACTCACTAAGCGGACGATTGACGTACGACGCATACTCACAATACCTACAAAACGATGATTAGCAGCTGGTGCCACAATCTAGTACGGCTGACCGACACTCTTCAACGGATTTGTTTTGACCCGTTCACTAACGCCACGGACGCAGCACGTAAAAGTCCCAATTCGTCGCCTGCGGTTCGGAGACTAACTTTGCATACAGTTGCTTCTTCCAAACGGTGTTTTTAAATTTGTGACCCATTGCGGTGAGACTTGCCGAACGCACAAACATGGGTATACTGAAAGGGCCTGGCAGCCCCTGCCACGTTGCTGCAGTATCCCGTGTATAAATGAACCGAATCAATTTGCACGGTGTCGCTTGCCAATACGCAAATGTCGCGTCAGGAACAGCCCGAACAGTCGCTGGTCAACGGCCCGATCATCCACAGCGTCACCCACGGCGTCAATTCGATTTGTCCGAAATCCGGGTCATTATGCGCATAATTCGAGTGAGGCGATCGCGTCTTTGCGGTTCGTTTCAAGATTGTAATTTAAAAAAGCAAGCTGCCCCGAGTCGTACTGTGTGCGTAGAGCCCAACCTTACTAGACGTCGAAAGTATAGAGCATAAATAGCGCGCAGCACAAACGGGCCTAAGAAGTCCGTTCCGCGTGGGCCTGTCGCGCAGTGCCATAGGGATGGCGACCTCAGCACACACTAAACGTATGACGCAGTTGTCATATCGTTAGGGAACCCATTATGTCCAGCTCACGTGACCCAAGATGAGTCGCGCGGGCGGATAATCTGGGTGTCCCTGTGCTCCCATGCCTCACTGCTGTTCATGACTAAGCCACGACTGACCTAATGTGCCATAAAGATGTGAAGCTTAGGTGATTAATCTTAATGAAGAGAGAAAGGTTCTGCGAGTATCAAACAGGACGAAAGAAGCGGGACTGAAACATGGATCCTTCGAAATGCGCGCCCGAGAAATACATGAGGGGGGGGGGCAGACTAGCCATAGGGCTACTAAAGTGAGTACAATTCTCATCGGAACGATGATGTGCAAATCGCAACGATGTTTCTGAGATTCACCGTCTGAAGCGAGTCAGTCTTCAAATCCTAATAATCTGTTAAGATTGAGTTAGCTCAGTTGTGACTGGTGATCATTCGTTGCGGCATAAGCACTGACGAACGAAGCGCCTGCCTACGTAACTCAAAGCCAACCACATGAGTGATAGGGGATTTGGTTACCTAACAAAATGCTGTGATTCAGTGAAAGTCCGGAAACATGATCATTGTCTTACGTGAACAGCGTATATCGAAGTAATAACGACGGTGGAGACACCCCGCGGGCCTGACCACAGTCCAATATTCCATCCGTGAATATATGTCACTTATTCTCTTCCTTGCACTTTGCCTTTTTTAAGGGAAGGGAGTTGGTCCTGTGTGAATATCAAATGCAGTCCTTTAGATTAGGTAGTTATGTTTGCAATCGTTCCCATTTCGCACGCTTCAACGCCACATCGATCGTTGGGCTTCGGTATCCACCGTAATACAATTCTTTCACCTTACGTGCGCCATCCATTTGTGGTCCAGGAAACGTCATTGCTAAAAAATGTCGAGGATGCTCTTAACAGTATCTAACATTCACATTTGTCTTCCTCGACTACATTACAGAACAGGCTGTAAGTTCACACACTTTTTGTTCGAACTGGCCACACTCTTCAGTCTCAGGTCTCATGACCACCGTTTATCAAAAGTCACTTCCGTTTTCAAAATATTTACCAGGACATCATGTGGCAAACACAGATGTAGTAACCTTGTCTCTATCGTATGAAAGATGCTCACGTGTCTCAGAATGCGCCAAATTCTGAGACAAAAAACATAAAAGAAGGCAAGCTTCCAGCCCGGTCGCGAATGTATTGTTCATATCTTTATCTGGCAACAGAAGATGATGGAGAATCAGCGCTCTTTTTCTCAGCCAATGATCGTTGTATTTTTGGAGTTAAAGACTATTCATGGCTAGGTTACCAAACAACGATGTGGTCATGTGCTGCAAAATTCTTGACCATTCCGCTGATGATGATGGGTGGGCTCAATGGTCGACTGAATCAGTTGGGAGCACTCACAAGCGTTATACCTAATATAGCTCATTATTTTATTGATATACATACTCATCAGTAGTTATTTTCCACTGCGTTCCCAGGTTGCAAATATTTCATCGTGAGGACTGACGTATGCAGATGTTTGTATAGAAAGAGGGCATGGGTAGCCGGATAGGAACTAGGGTACGTGAACTCTGATAAATGGTCGATTCAGTGTGAGAGGTTGAGACGTTTATAGGAGTCAACTTTGAACCAAACTCCATTTATCCCGTTTACGGTAATGTGAAGCCTGTATAGATTGTATTTCGTAGTCCAGACATTCAGAAACTAAACACTCGCTCAAATATATGATGCTCTTCAGGAAGAAAACCCTCGAAAGATGCCTTTAAGAGATACACAATCTTTGGAATTGCATACCTTAAAAGGAACAATTTGGAGATATGCAGCAAATACCTTTTGGAACTTCAGCCGGGTCAAGGCCCATGAAGAAAAAAGCAATATGGCAGCCGTGTCGCACCAAATCCAGCCTGATCTAGTATTGGCTTCAAGACGGATCACTAGAGTATACAGATTCAACCACAGCACACCGCTCTGGCAAGCTTGAGTCTCAAATACGCACGATCAAGAAATCTACCGCAACCGAAATTCGGTACGAGTTTTGTTCACCGAACCAAGTCACACCAAATGATCACACATGAACCATGTTTTCTAGGCAAGATTGCCCCCTCTAATGTGGGTACCTGGAGTATTCCGGAGAGAACGGCTGGCAACCAAAATACCTGAAATTACTAAACAATGGGACTAAGTTACACAACCAATTAAAAGGAAACCAAAAGTACACTGAGTTTGACCAGTTGCCTCATATTAGTCAAAACAGTACTTAACTGGACGGCACTCACAAAAATACAATTTTCTCATACTGCCTTTTCTAACACAACCGAGCTCGGATAAAACGGTGGTTATATGCTGAAGACCTGTTAGTCGATGGTGCAAGTTTCGGGTCAGTTCTCAGATCTGGCCTCGACTTGAATAGCCTGGCAGAATTGCAGTCTGTAAATTCTCATATTCTCGAGTGACAGAATATACTGGATGACTTAACACCGACTGGTTTGTTATTTTCCCGTCCTGTGGTCCGAGCGGTATGGAGACATCATTAATGCCTACCCCGACGTATGATCCTCCGTCATAGTGTAATCATTGCGCAATCGTTGCAACAAACTATGAGCTAAGGTGGCTCGATAAGATACCCTCGTTCAGATGTTCTAAAGCACTTTAAGATACTAAGAACGGTCTCGAATAGACCTCAGTGTCACTAATGAGAGCACGGCAATTTTGTTGGTTGCAACAAGACAACGCTGTCTTGTCCATTATGTTACACCCAAATCAACAGGGCGTCAAAATGTGAAATGTTTTTCTACCACGGAAGGTGTTCTGTTGAGTCCTAAAATTTAGCCTGAAAAGAGAACTGAATATAAACTTACCGTATCCTCAGTGAGAGCCAGTTTCTTCTCCGCCTCGGACAAACGTTGTTCCAATTCATGATTTTTGTCCAATAAGTTTTTCCCTATTTTAGCAGCCAAGTCAAGGTCATTTTGTTTCTGCAATTAAAAGAACGCACAATCCAAGTGACGTTCATATTTAGAACAATGGGAATTCCTCCGAGAAGGAGCAAAGCAGAGATACATACCATGACCAAACTGTACAGACAGACAAGTTTTGTTTTATTCAGTCAATACGCCATCCGGAACAACGGTTTTTCTGCGTACTATTGTTTTAAATCGTCAATGAACAGAACATCCAAAAATATTCCGTCACATGTTCACCGTATTCGCTTTAAACATCGCCAAAAACGGCCGCCATTGAACTGCAGAGACAGTTTACGCATGATCCCAGTTTGTGGTTCTTGAACTTCATGCATCTTTTTTAGCGGAAACAAAACCATACCTGCCGAAAGAATCATCCGATTGAGCAGACTTAGTAAACAGCCATGAGAGTATCGATCAATCGATAACGCTCACTGTGAGCCAAAAAATGAACTGGCATTTCCATCTTCCTCGACTTGGTACGACACAGAAGCTTACCACAGTTGGTAAGACGAAAGGTTTTTGCATTGATGCAAACGCCTTTACGCCTATGACGATTGATTCGGCTAGTCCATATATCACACGAGTGTCAGAAAGCCACCGAACGGGCTTCGCATGAATTAGGATGGATGACAAAAGAGGAAGTCCAAATGCTTCATCGGAACGAGGTAATCGTCTAATCACCCGTGTAGCATCCAACGGGACTAGAAGTGCTGAAGGAACAAACGAAGCTTTCACAAGAATCGTACAACGGGCGCTACAACAAACTCCCACGACAGGTTATGGAGAGACTGTGAACGGAGTCTTGTTAAGTCAGCACTGCATTTGAGAACGTCTGAAGTGAATTAAACGTTACACTTCTTGGATTTATCAACGGTGTGCTGTTGTATTTGGCAACGAAAGGAAGGTGCATTTAGACGGACTAAATACTCAGAATTACGATTGGTTTAACCTCCGAAGGGAGGGGCTCGTTCATAAACCATCTAACAGCTATAGATGGTTTGGAATGTCTCTCCAAGATTCAAAAATACGTTCAGTAAACTTTCTGTGCACTGGCAACATTTTTACCTTATTTTCGAACCTAACTTGAGGAGTGCAGTACAGTTTATCAAATCGCTGATTGTGACCAATCCCGTAGATTAGTTGGTGGATTCCATATGATACAGTGGAATGGGTGGGTAACTGAGTTTCCGGTGCAGCTCTGTAGCTCGGCTGGTAGGGCGCCTGCCGTGTGTGCTATTTATGTCGATGGTTCGAATCCAGCCGCAATGGGGTTTCTTCCAGATTATGGTCAGTGTTTTTTGGTTTGTAATTTGGACGTAGATATTATGAAAGGACATATTTAACCGAATTACTGAAAACACTTCACTCGGGGTACTATGGTTCATGAAACCGCGTCACATGACCGCTTAATTCGAAGTAAAAAAAAAGAGAAACGCTTAAACAAGGAGGATGATCGACCCTAATGAAGTGCCGAGGATTGCTTTACAATGCGGCAGATGTGTTTGACAGCTTTACGTACGATTGCAGAAAGGCATATACAGAACCCAATTCGCTCTTTCGTTTGTCGAGCAGTCAATGCCGTCGAAAATCTGAACTACAGTGATCGCGTAACCATGCGGCAAAACTGTAGGGCCATTCAATATTCTAGAAACTTCTATTGTAGTGAGCCATAGTGTGCTCACTTTCGATAACTAACTGAAACTATTATGGGTTATAAGAGTGTATTACTAGTTGATACCTGTCTAGCCTAAATACGTTGGTGAAGGAAGTCGTAAAAACCGACTGTGACAAATTCGGAAGCCACTTCAATGAATGTACGTTGACCTCATCTTCCGAATACCTGCACACACGGCACATAGACCAAAAATAAGTTAGATGGACCATCACGTGACAAGAGCACACGTATCCGAGATGCCTAAATACATAGCTATCCAGGCGACGTTCGGACGGATGGATAATCTGACGGTGGATACACGACCATTCGGGTGACAACCGGAAGCAGTCAGTGAAGACAGGTTAGCCGAAACTCACATACGTGGTAAGAGGCAATCCCCAGTAATTCCAACAAAGGAAGTAATTTGACAATGCACCAACGCATCAATCACAGACATATTTAGCAAGGTAGATGTCTCAGTGAAAATGCATGAACGTCAATGGCAGGAAGAAATGCAAGCCGGACGGCTCTGATGCGTAGAGCTAGTACTAACATAACCTTCAAAAGAATAAGTTGTGCAAGAACAAGCGGTCAGTAGCAGTTGACAAGCTGTGATGTGGGGGTATATTTTGAAAGGGGATTGACGGGACTGCGTATTCTGGATGGTGAGTGACATTCCAACTATTATGTCAACACGTTGGATGTATTCCTATTAAAGTTTACCACAGCACACGTCTAGTAGAATAAGAGAAATTCCGGAAATGTGTTTCATTTTTTTATGGAAGATGTGTCGGCCTGGTTAGTCTGTGCGTCAGAGCTAATCTCCAGTGAAAATCTCTAAAGCACACTCACCTGACGACAACAGAATCTATCTTTTCACGGAGGGTGGATATAGCAAGGCGGTAGAGGGCTTGACTAAATTCAACTCACCTTACTATATCTGTGGGGAGTTTGCTAGTGATGTATTGAGGTTCCGAAGTGGAACAGTAGAAGTACGTATGACGAGATTCGCCACGTTGATTACGCACCAAAGTGGTCTTGAAGTTTTGTTGTGGTCATCTATGCAACCATTCTAAGTAGGTCCTTAGCGTTAAATAGGTGCCAAACAGTCAGAAAAGAACAGTAAACATTGAGATAAGACAGTAAAATTGTCCACAAAATGTAGAGTAGCTTCACAGGTGGGTTGCGTAGTATACACACATATGCAACGGAGAAAACAGTAAAACATAATACTTTCAGTTTCCTCCGACTACCAGTAAATCAGCCAATCACAAGTGACGTGTATGAGGCAGAGAGTTCACTGAGTAGAACTTCGGCTTGCTGAACAAGGGGTGACGAGTAGTGTTTCGTTCACACCACCTCTAACCGAGAAGTCCAAACAAGGGTGGTGTATCGGTTCGAAAATGAGCATCCTCAGGCAGTAAATCAGTAATATTCCATGGTTTGTAGCCGCAGCCAATGTAGATGGGTCATGTTCATCGGCATCAATGGAATGTTCACTAGTTCCCTATCAATTACATAAATCATCCGTCACTAGCGAGATTCATCTAACAGAACAACAGCTAGACTCGTGAAACGAGCGCTACTAGTTCAAACAACCCTGCCTGATGTGATCATGTGAAGTATATGCCGAAATAAGAGAGTGCAAACTATACGCACATAAAAAGGTACTTTCAGGTTACAAGAAATTCTTGTTTTGAGATGCTTATTCATAAACCAACATCCTACAATTAGTGTCGTTCTGAACTGGGTCATCATGTATCAACAACCTTCGTTTTATGAATTTTGATCTCACTGTACTTAATCACAGAGCTTAGACGAAAACAAAGCTACTCTTCAGGCATCTGATTGAGGATAAACACATATACATCAGTCGCGATTACATGTAGCATGGCTGATAGAAGGAAATATGGTAGAGAAACTCACACGCGCACAGGCAAATAAACGAAAATTACCAATCCACACTTACTTCTTCTAACAAATGTGTAATAGCATCCAGATCTTCATAGGTCCGGGCCATCTGACTCACACGTAAGCCACACAGCACTGTGAAATTGGTCAGATAATTCGAATTTACAAATCAGAGGTAGAGAGAAAGGAGAAGACGTTCACGTGAAAACATACGCAGGAAGAAATGGCATAATTAAGAGGGACATGTTTCAACTTTGCACAAAATATACCAATGTCCACTTTGCACAAGAGGGGTCAGACTACAGTTCCGAAAAACACACTAAAACGGATGTAAACACACAGAGAAAAGTTCCATTAGAACAATCGTGTCTCGGTAGGCAAAAGACGAAAAGAGATCAAATAGCCAATGGTGATATAGAAATGTAGCGTACGTGGGAGTAGCCGGAACTGAGGGATAGACATTTGTGAGTAATGAAATTAGACAAGCAGCGCGGGAGAATAAAATGGAAAATTCTAGCTCTTCAAACAGTCTACAGAATTTCAAATATAAAAAGAGAACGTTTGCTTCCGTCTTAGTGTATATGAGATTATTGAATCAAGTACCGATCAATTAGTAGTAAGATGATGACAAGAGGACTAAACCGACAGCATACGAAGTTGATACGCCAGCTTAAGACGAATGCAAACAACATTGACCATCACATCAGAATGAAAAATAGGGATGCAAAAATGAAATAACAGCACGAACTGTATTACCTTTGTCAAGCTCTTCGTCAGTCCAAAACTCTAACGGGGTACCCATTTGAAATCGCCTAATGTGGATATACAGCTATCACGGTACTCCAGACGTTAGCAACTGCTCCGAAAAGACACGCATGTAGTAAAGAATTCCATCAAGAAGTCGATACACGTACGTATGCACACACACACCCGCGCGTGCACGTCGAGTGTGAAAGCCCGGTTGAGCGAGAAATAACAGGTTACGACAGCTAGAGAGCAAGACAGACAGGCAATGCGCGCAGATACGCGTGGTACATGCGAGTAACAGCCTACCACAGCAGTAGCAGCGGCTGAAGGCAAATGAGGAACGTGAAACCGACAAGGGCATGACAACAAAGCTTACGTGGGCGGTTCGACTGATAGGGTGGAGGGGTCAGGCAACAGGAATGGCTGGATTGCAACCCTGACAGGTTGAACAAGAGTGAAGGTCAAAGAGCCCCAGACCCACGGATCGATGCGCACCGCGGCTGAGCAAGTAGCTACGATTATGACATCGGTAATATTCAACGTAGTTGATGCCCGTACTGTAGCGTCCAGAAAAAAAGTACACACTGATAAACTTCATGCGTTAGCGTACATATCACAATTGGAGACAGTGGTACGCATTTCTAGACAACCTCTCGGACGACGCATGCCAATAGTCTATGCAACTGCAGTGAACACGATTCGAACTGCATTTTTGGCGCGACACGATACCAATGTGCCAATAGCGTCACCGAGCACAGCGGAGTACGTTGCACAGTTGTAATTAACTACCATCTGAGCGGGGAGAGTGTAAAAAAACACATCTGGAAGCAATGGAACCCAGTTACAGACAGGTGAGAGAGGGTAACGAACACTGGGAACAAACCATGGTAGCTGCTATGAGAGCTTGCTGTGGAGAGGTATGCTCCGGAACAGATGTGCAGTTGTGACAGAACTGGATTTCTGTCAGGTCGGTCGATTCCATCTAGCTTTGAGTATGATCACGGTCGTCGAGAACTTAAACGCAGGCTGGCTAAAATCTTGCTGACTGAAAGGCCGCGGACACCAACTGCTCGAACAACAGAGATGGGGCGATTCCTTTTAGCTGGGAATAACAGAAAGCTGTTCTTCCCGACTGGCAATTGTGCTGGCCGTCGATTCAGCGTACATGGGATCATATGCAAAAAATATGGTTCATTTATCACCAGCCGATCGCACCGACTTGACAGATGGGCTGGGTAACAGATCGGTTGGTTCCGACCGCATCAGTTATGACAACGGGACCCCCATGATCAGTTTTTTTTTTCCTTCAGAAGACAATACGTAGAGGTAGAAGTGCCCCAGGAGCTCAAGCTATTCAGGCATAACACGACTCCTGCACCAGATCTGGTCTCTCTTTCCATTCTCGAGGATGGTGGGGAGAAGTTGACATCAGAACTGACAAAACTCATTCAGATGGTTTGGTAAACTGAAGAGATATCTCGTGAGTGGCGCTTAGTAACAGTAATTCTCATTTTCAAAGTGGAGGCCCGACATCTGTGCGACAGCTACAGAAGCGTCCGTTATACTTACTGATTCTATGCTACATCAGCTCAGCAAGTCCAGAGGAAGTTAGTGTTTGACGAGCTGCATTGAAACGTTTGTGAGAATCGATATTCTACAGCACGAGTTTGCAGGTTGCCCTCGTCATACAGAAACTGAATTGAATATTTTGATTTCCAGGGGTCACAGGTTCTCAAATCCCGTCAGCCAAGTGCTCATAAATGAGACAACTTAAGAAAGATCATTAGATGCGAGTGTGCGCTGTTTTAGAAAGTCCAGTGGAGTGAACTTCAAGCGACTTCAGCCAAAACCCGTATTCTAGGTTACCATCCACAGTGTTGACGATTTCCTGAGTGTACTTCAAATAAAAGCTACCGGCATGCGCACGTGTATGAGATAGACAAAATAGACAAAAACTCTAATAAGTGCGAAGGTCGAACACAGAACATTCTTTTGAAATGAAATAACGGAGAACTCTGTCTTAATGCGATACCTACAACTAACTACAAATTTTGTTTACATCTCCCATAAATTACCAGTGAAACAGAAAATTTCAAGTCTGTTAGCGCGCGGTCTGAAACCCAAGAAAGTGGACACACGAAAGCGCTTGATCCACCGGAAAAACGCCGCACGATTACCAAGGCAACAGCAAAGGACGTATCGAAGCGAGCAAGGAAACCAAGGCATTGTCCTGCCACAAAAGTCGACCGTCGTTGCTAAGGTGACGTTGGAGGAAATGAACCGAAGTGAGGTGAAATAAACCGACACAGTTCTAGCGTATCTCTTAAACTATCCAGGGCAGTCACTAAGTACTCAACCCAGACAAACTGGGTGCAAATTATCAACAATCAAGTAGTTCGCTATGAGAAAGTAATGTGATGATCACAGAATGACAATACCCTTGAAAAACGACTCATCATAGACAAACTGAGAGACGTTTCGGATTCGGATATATTGTGCCACTTAAGCGCGTCCCTTAATCAAGCATCAACTGACACAGCTGTAATTGAGTACAATACTCCTCCGCGGAGGAGAAAATTTCCTTTTAAAAATGACTATTACGAAATGAGAAATGTTTGCTTTGGATACCCAAAAATGAGTTCATTCACTCTAGGATGAAACAGTATGACAGTTTTATCGGAGTGAACTCGATCTGACTACTCACCCGCCGCAAGGTGGACCAGTGGGTAGGAAAAACCCGTTTGTAAAATAACTTTACACAACAATCTGGAAGGCCAGAATATACTATCTACACTGGATGGAGAAAACTACTTCACGGCCTAATTAGCAATAGCTGTGCTTCCCAACCAATTTCAATCGACTTACTGGTGGAATGTATGACGGCGCTGAGCACAGCATAGAGGTCATTCTGGAATGCGAGTATCCGAAACTGCTGACTTAAATAAAGCCGTTGTAATCACAACAAAAGGGCTTATTGTTGGAAAACAGAAAGCACTAAGCTAGAATCTGTCAATCTTTGGCCTTCTAAAAGATAGAACTAGTCCAGCGGCATTCTCTAATATACAGAGCTTTCTGCCCACATGGCTTAACACATTTTGGTCCTGAACATAAATAAGGCAGTGATTGTAATATTACTCTGTAAGTCGAAAGTTCCTGCGTTCAGATGACCGATATCCGGCCCTTGTCTACATATGTGCAGCTTAAGGGTATCTAAAGTTGTGTGTAATCATACTGTCGCATGACAGTAAATGCCGAGTAGTTTAACGTCAATCAGTTATTCCTCCATACATTTGAGTCCCGACAGTTTATCTCCCAGAGTTGTATCCTTCATCAAAAAATGATGGCTGCGCAATTGTCGTGACAACAACCACAGTAGCAAGAATAGAGGATAGAGAGTGTGCATAATAAGATAGGCAAACTCAGCAATGCATGTGATGGAACGGATAACAACAGATATATAATGGAGGGGGTTCATATGGGAATAGTTAGGTGTAAATAGGCTTTTCAAACAGGAATGATTATGCTGTAAACACATGAAATCGTCTGAGTTATGGATGTACACACAACTTAGCTGAGGCTCCAACTCACTGACCTGAACAACACACTTACAGCGCACATCCCATCCAGCGATCTGGATCAAACGAGTTGTTCAACAGAATCGTATAAATTCATGAAAACTGTCTGAACGATAACTTGCAGCACGTTCAGTGCTACCGATTAATAATATAAGAAATGTGTACGCTTCAGAAGTAGATCCATTTGCCGAAATGTAAACGCTCACACAGAGAATTGATCACCAGTGTAACAATCAAAGTGCAATCACACATGACTTGATGCACACCCAAACGAACACGTGCCAAGCGATGAGCAACACACAATAACAACAACGACAATGACAGAGCTACGCATGCATACAGATGCACATACTAAACATTTTTGAGAAGTCTCAGATAGTCAGCTAGATAGTGAAAAGCAGTGAATAGCTTATGACGCATCACAGAAATGCCGGGAAACTTTCAAAACAACATCAACAGCAACAGATAAACGCAATGATCGAAGTGAGGGTAGCTAAGCTTCAACACGGTATTACAAATGACAAATTACATTTTGGAGACTTGCTTTAGTCATTACCACAAACCAAAAGCAATGGATGAGTAACTATTCTGTACTGTCGTCAGAATAAGTTGTGCCAGCCCCCATTATCATAAACGGGAACGAGAATGACTTAACCAACAGATCACACGAAATACCAGGCACCTGGGGAATGCGGTCCGGTGCACGAATGCAAAAATATTGATAAGTAGCGCTCACCTATTTATAGACAACGAGTAGTTTGGCAAATAACCCAAAAGTTTACTGATGAGTAGTCGGGGATTTGGTTAATTTCAAGTTGAACATCACCCACAATTGATCGTAGCTGTCGCATCCCCATAGACTTTCCAGTCGGTCCCTTTCGAAAATAAGCGCTAGACTCGAGTTTCGCTCTCATTAGAGCTCGTCAGCTAGTGCGTATCATCGCCACTGCCGAGGCTTGAACCACGGACACGCTGTTCCTGAGGCAACCGTGTTTACCATTGCGCCATTGATCTCACGTTAGGCACGACCGAATTATTATATGTGAACGCTCAACCACTTTCGCTTGTGAGTAATGATCAGGTTTATTGAGATCGGAGATTTAGACCTGTCTAGGAAGTCCTAATCGCGGGGTTGTCGATTGGAGTTAACAGACAGTAACTGTCTCCATTTCGAGACGATCGGGCAACCTGATCATTACTCACAAGTGAAAGTGGTTGAGTGTTCACATGTGATAATTCGGTCGTGGCTAATGTGAGGTCAATGAGGCAATGGTAAACACGGTTGCCTCAGGAACAGCGTGTCCGTGGTTCAAGCCTAGGCAGTGGCGATGATATGCACTACTGACGAGCTCTAAGGAGAGCGAAACTCGAGTCTAGCGCTCCTTTTCGAAAGGGGCCGACTGGAAAGTCTATGGGGATGCGACAGCTGCGATCAACTGTGGGTGATGTTCAACTTGAAACCCAAAAGTTACTGATGAGTATTAGAGAACTCGGCTGATTTTAAATTTAACATAACTCACATTTGAGAGCAATCAGTCTCTTTCGAAAGAAAAAAGGCACTAGACTCGAGTTTCGATCTTGTTAGAACTCGTCAATGGTGCATATCCCTGCCACGGTCGGGACTATGACTCTCGCCACGATTTCATGAGGTAACGGTGTCAATAACTGTGTCACTTATCTCACATCAGGCGAGACCGATTTATTGCACCAGAATGCTTAACCACTTACATTCGTGAGTGACGATCAGGTTGCCTGGCCGTGAAAGCGTGAAAAGCATAAAGACGCGATCGAACTTCTAATCCTGGCCGTGGCAAGAATATGCACTATTCATGAGCTTTAACAAGAGCAAAACTTGAGTCTAGTGATTTTTTCGAAAGAGGGTGTTTAGAAAGTCTGTCTGAATGAGAAGGCTGCGGTCAAATATAAGTAATGCTCAACGTGAAATCAAAAATTTGTCAGAAGTGGAAACTGAGTAACATACGTGTAGAGTATAAATATTACGGTATGGAAGAGGTGTACTCTCAGATTGGCATAAAAAAAGTAAATATTATAAATACACACATAATTATAGTTTGAGAAGTTTTCGTACCTAACAAAAACGCTGGAGAGTATTGCGAACAGCCTGAATGAACAAGAACTCCTAACCCACAATCAGAAACTAGTTTTACTAATAAGTAGTTTGGCAGATTTACGAATCCAGCCGAAGCCCTGACTTTTCACAGCTGGATCTCATCTAGAAACTAGTTTGTATAGTGAGCTCAGGACCGAGATGAGAGCAAGAGGGGAAAGGGATTCTATTTTGAATAATATCATTTTGTTAGTTCAGTGGCTACGAAAACTTCAAGTGGCAGTGTAGTGTGATTTGTTTCGATTTCCAGCGGAACGGCTTTTAGGTCGTCGTGCAATGTCTGCTAAATTCTAAGAACTCATATACGGCAATATTCATGCTTGAAGAACATAGTTAACACGCCCCGATGATCAGCTGATAGGCCTTGGTTCGACGTGGTTTAGGGAACAAAACTATCAGTGTATAAGTAGTGAAGTAGATTGCTGAGTCATGAGTAAATTCAATTTTAATTCGCCAGGGCTAAGAGTGAAGATTGTTGACGAAACAGTCCGTGCGTTTTACTGATCTATCCTAAGGCCAATGCTCAAGCAAGCTAGGCTTGGCCCGATCGAACAATCGTACCGTTTTCTCACGTTTAGCCTAATAAATGTTCTTGTACGGTTCTGAGACATTTGGTTCTTCATAAGAGGTGTCGAATGCAAAAATATTTCGTACCTCATAAAATGGTCTTGGGAGGGAGTGCTTTGTCCTAGAAAGAAGATTGTATGTTAGGAAGCACAAGTTAACAAATAACATAAGTATCAGTTAACCAGCTTCGACGAAGTTGCAACCAGTGTTATAATGAATAGGACATGATTTCGAAAAAATCAGGGAAGAGCGGGAGTGTTAATAAGTAGGAAGACAGCAAACTGGACAGTATATAGATTGAAAACGCAAACATCGTTGACTACGATTCTAGGGCATGACCAGGAAAATACCTAACAAAAGGAGTACTGTATCCCTTGGACCTTTGAAACGAAGTCGGGAAAGTCATGGTATAATAGATTTTGAAAGGAAATTTTCCATGCCCCCAACTCAAATCACACATTGATTGCAAAACTGTCCCTTTTGGTTTGCCTCAGGACACTCAAACGGAACACAGAGTGGTAAGCAATCAATTAGGCTATATGCTAGGTTCAGAGAACAGGAATAGTACTCTCGGCTGCTCGTAGAACTTGTCCATTCCGAAGACACGCAGACAAATCCTATCATTGCTAATGCGGTGATCCTGCCACATGCTATTAAAGCTTAGATGATCGAAGCGGTGTGGACAAGTTTTGATTTCGTACAGTTGTAACATACATTCGATCAGCGCAATAAGACCGACATCATGCCAGTGCTGCAAATGGTGCAAAGTAATTAACCATATTCACACGTTGGTCATAATATTTGTGAACTCAGACATGACAGTAGCGCTGACAAAATGCCTAAGATAAGCGAGCGTTTTGATGATACTCAACTCTCCACCAGCTATAAGAACAAACAAACTCATGCGAATAGGAGTTAAACTGGAACGTAACAATACAGGAATGGAACAAGGGAGACAGAAGATTTCCAACATTTTAGGTTTTCAGTGAAAGGAAACAGAGCGTTGAACGCTGTTAAGTTCAGCACAAGTAAGCATATCACAGAAGTGTGCATTTTTGAATATGTTCAACAAACAGAGGAATTGCAGTCCGAAGTGTAGCATAAATCAAGTACGTCGATCGCGGCAACACAGGTTAATAAATCAACCAAAAGATGTAACACGTGGCCTGTCCACACTCCAAAGCGAAACAAAACAATGGTTGAATAGATTACAGGTCTTAACTAAGAAGGTTTGCAGCCTGGAGAAAAGTAACTTCAAATTACATAATTAGTAGGGAAGAGCAGTCTTCCAAAGACAATAGATAAATTGCTTTCGACTCAAAGAGTGCATTCTCGGGCATGTATCGTCCAAAGTGTGGGAGACCAAATTCCGGACAAGAACAAAGACTTCTTTGCCGGATTCAATGCCGGTGAAGAGTATCAGACAAGTCAACGGATTCCGGAAGATATAGATCATCGCCGTCAGCTGTGCACATTTGTGAACAGATGGTCCATGCGGCCGGAAAGACAGCCTACCCTATTCTTTCTACAACTTCCATGACTGACAAATTGTCCAGTTAAAGAACATCAGCCGTATAGATTATACGAAGTTCCCTTGTAAAAGAATGTGCACACAAAATGAAATCACACGGTCGAAAGTAAAACACATCCCGAGCAGTAAGAAAGTAGGGAGAGTGGTGGACTTACCGCATAGAGTCCGCGAGAATTTGTGTTTAAACAGTAAACACCACAATAAGCACGCTCTGCAACCAAAGCGTAATCCCAAGCAAACAGCTGAGTACAGTATGAAAGCGGGACAGCGTCTACGAGGAAATTTCCTTATGATTTCCACGGAGTAGCGTCAAACATAGACTGAATTTCCTAAATATAGTGGTGAGACAACGAGAATACTGAGTTTGATAATCTTCAACTTTCCGTGATGCCTCTAGTCAGGTGAAAATCGGATAGTGAGAAAACCCGCCCAAAAACATGGCCAAAGGTTGTTCAATTACCAGTGGGATAGTAAACGGTGCTATTCCGAGTAAGTTCCCAGATCTTCAGAAACCTCAACTATTCATTACGTAAGTTTAGGGTAAGAAAAACACTCTCGCCTTTAGCAAAAAAAATCAACAGTAAATTACACACATTAGCAAGCACGTCATTTATGATCGACCGGATCAAATTAGGCAGAGATCACAAGCAAAATCCCAAACTTAAGCGAACCCGAGAAAAAGTTCACAGACGCGCTCAGACATCATCTTCGAAAACAATAGCATCAATAGATCAGTGACTCACACTTCTGTGTTAGTCATACAACCATGAAGAGACCAGAAAGTCTTGGCTGAGGGAAAGAAAGGGACTTACTTATTAAAAACACCTATGTCTAAACTGGAACATTTAACATCGAGGTGCCTGCATCGTTCAGGCAGACAACCAAGCTATAAATATAGGGACATCAACAACGCATCAGATATGAACACGAACCTAGAGGCTAACGACGACAACGACTACAAAAAAATCAATAATAATAATAATAATAATACGTCACAATTATAAGTAACCAAAGCATACAAACAAAAGCTTGGATAGACAATAGTAAGCAGTAAAACAGTCTTTTCGCGCTTGTTTTGACGTTCAGGTTAATGAAGATCGCTTTACCACATCGGGATGTTTGGAATAGTCAAGTAAGTGCACACAATTTCCGCTTTCCAGCCAAACGCATACAGAACCAGTGGCGAAGACGTACCGATAATGTAAACCCACACAAATTCCACAAATATTAGATAGAGCTGCGTCAGCAAATTTGTATCCAAAAGGTTGATGGCTTCAAGATAAACATGGAATTGACGACTGAAGAACTAGAGGGAATCACGATGAGTACACTGCGTTAGTGACAGATAAGCGGGATGATAAGATAAAGAATTCAAATTTTTTAGACTTCATAAAAGGCGACAAGACATTGAAGAAGGTCAAAGAAAGAATTAATCAATTACTTAACAATAAAGAAATAACGAAGCATAAAGGTAATAATAACGCTACACCCTAATCGATTAACTACAGAACAGAAATGATCGGCAAGCCGATAACCAAGTAAAAACATCGGAAAAATTCCGCACTTGTTGCTATAGTTAAGTAATAACAGTACTATCGGAGTACCAATAATCGATCGATTTGATCGACTGAACACGCGCATACCTACAAAGATAGAGATTGTCGACATAGGTGTGCTAACATGCTCAGTCAGACTGAATGGGAACAAAATCAGTGGGGAGCCAGAAATGAATAATGTCAAACCAAACAGGACAACGTAGCAGTATACTGGTATGTTGTAAACACTAGTACACGGAATCGCATACCATGCGTTTGAGAAAAAAGAATTGGTTAGAGTAAATATGAAACTGCCTGAGAATTTGTAACTTAAGAAAGGTCGGTAGGCAACAAGTTAAAAACTCGTCTATTCATACAAACAGAGTTCATGTCATTCTAGATGGTTATTCTTAAGGACCTATTCCAGGACCCGTTTTGCTCCCATATAAAGATAACAGGCTGACAAACCTGAATGAGGGGGGAAAAAGTCACAAAGATTCGGCAGCCCTCAAGTAATCAGCCAAACATTCCGATGCTATGACATTAACTAAACATATGATGCCAGTCAGTTGACCTTGGGGGTTGTGTTCTGTGGTGGTCATTCGGTCACGTTAGTCTAAGAATGTTCATTGTATCCTTGTTGCTAGACGTTTAAGCAACAGCAATGCAGTACGCATTCCCTTCATGAACAACGGCAATAAGCCACTTGGCGTGATGATCGTTCGTAACCAGCCCCGGAAACAAAACCTCACTCAGTATGTCGACCATACCCGATTGAGATGTCAAGTGTGTTACACGTGATGAATTGTTGTACAAATTCCAGTGTTGTGTTGTGGCATGAAAGGGCTATTAAGAGCGTGGTCTGTTGAAAAGGACACAGTTCTTTTTTCTGCCACGATCACGTACTGTATCACACGGACCGAGAACTCGAACATCTGAGCATTAGTGTCAATCAATGCAAAATGCGGCCGTATCCACGTATCCATTTCACAAGATAGGTCTTTAGCATTGAATTATCAGAAACGACTAAGCATAAATGGCCGAGAGAGGAAAAATGAGCACGAAGAAAAGATTTAGACACAGTTTCAGTCAACAGTAGCCCCGCTATCTCAGTGAACATGACATTATACAAACAAAACGAACATGAACAAATGTATGTTTCTATTCGATCATGGATCACCACACAAAAATAGAACGAGACGGAACAACTACTTTCCACGATACTCATCACCGTCACGACTGTAGATACACGGAAGCCAAATACAGTTTCTATTTTAGGTCGTTTTTGTTTTTTAAACCAGGCGTTTGCTGCTGTGCCACATAATAACGGTTGGAACCAATAATCATACATTATGTGACGTCATCCTAGCAGCAAGTCACAAACAGTACACCGTATTCCATCGGTCCTGTCATAAAACCAAACAGCATATAAACGAAATCATCTCAAAGGTCACCGAGGAATCGCAGATATGCAGACATCACTAGTTGAAACAAGTGCTGTCGACCAATAGATCCAGATGACAAAAACAACTGCATTTCCCAATTCCACGAGAGTGGTAAGCCCATCACACAAAATACATGTAAAAGCGAAAGAATCCAATTAAGTCTGATTGTGCTGCGTGTCCGCTTTAGAATTCAGTTCGCTTTTACTTACAGAAATAGTCCAAAGTTCGTTCAATTTGTTCCGTGGTAAGACTGAACGCCGGATCTTCTTCGTCTACTGATGCGTCGGATTCAGTTGGCTCTGACGGATCGTCCACGTTGGCCTCACAAAGCTCGTCCACGCTGGGAATAGTGGTCAATTGTGAGGGAAATTTGGGCAATGGATGGTCTCGACGAGGTTTGCGTGTGGCGCGCTGTGCTCCGCGGAAATCCTTATGACAATAGCCCACAAATGCGGTGCACGGATCGACGCGCAAACGATAGAGAGGAAGGTTCGGTTCTGGTTGGACTAAACGAATTAGTTCAACCTCAGCCAAAGTATCTTCCTGGTCCTGCTCCTTGCTGGGTTCAGCAGAGTACTGACTTTCGGAAAGGCCACTGCTCCCAAACAAAGATGGTTCAGAGTAGATGGAGACGGATAACGGAGGATTACCCGGTCCTTCACCGGTTAAATCTGCTGCTGAGAGACATATGCCGGAAGTAGCGTCGGACAGAGTGGAATCAGATAGAAGGTGATCACTTGGACAAGGTGGTGATGACTGTGCTGGGGAGACCTGGATGCGGTGTTGTTCGCATACTGCCTGACCCCGATCAGCTGAGGGAACGAAATGGACAATGTAATGGCGAACGATGGATTGATCGGCCAAATGAACAATCACGCATGATCGGTTAGTACAAGCCAAAAAGCTTTGATTGTTCAATAGTAGCCAAGAACACAACTGTGATAAATGACATTCTCAATTTCAACATGTCTGAGAAGTGCTGTCCACTGGATTATCGCTTCGAATCAACAAGATAGTTGGTGTCTTTTTAAAACAATCAGGTAACCTGAGTAATACTTACAGGCAAATGTGGCTGCCCATTTGGTGATAAGTCGACAGCATCCAAGGAGAGATAAAGAGAGAAGTGAATAATGCAGCTGCATTGTGAGTTCAAACGATTGGTTGTGGCAGGGGTACGCAAATGAACAAGTTCTCATACAGGTTAAACTAGGACAAAATGATTTGCTGGGAAAGGAGTTGGCTGAAGAACCCATCACAATACGAAAGTTACCCCCAGTTAGAAGTGACGTTCAAATTATGTCAAACAAAATCCTGATCGGCCATAATCACATGGATAAAATATTTGTGAGATGGTCTACTTCCAGAATAGGCTTATGTCTAAGCACTAGAAAATGCGTGGTCTAACAATTATCCAGCAACCTTCGATTGAAACTAAGAGCACAATGTACCTTAACTTCAGTAAGTATGTTAAACTGATAACAGTTATAAAATTACAGCAAGCAGTCACGCAGTATAACCAAATCGTACTATATGGCATGACGGTAGCAAGTAATGGAATAGGTATATTTTTAGAAATTATCCGACTACCAGTGGGTAACACAACAAATATGCACACACGTCACCTTAGAAGGCACCCAATAGATGTGATGTTAAATATACAAGCACTAAACATGAGGATGAACGTTATAACCATATAATATGTGACAGTAAGAGTTCAAGAAGGATGCTTGATGAATGATACTATGCAAGGAGCACTCAGGAGTTCCGAGGAGCTTTTGTCAGTAGTAAGTGATACTGAGTTTGTTTTACTTACTGCGGGCTCAGAGCACGCACACCATACAGAAGCGACTGTGATGGAGCTGGTTTACATTGTACGCATTTAGTACCTGCAAAGTGTAAGGATTGGGTTCGTCTGACCTCACCTTTGTAGCTGTAGGCAGGCCTCTCGAGATTGTCGGTCGTTTCACCTGCCCGAATGGTGTCATCTCATCAGCTTGTAATAGTGCTGACGATGTTTCCATGAGGATAACGAAAACGAACAGTGCATTCATATAGATTGAACATCACCCACAATTGGTTGCAGCTGTCGCATTCCCATATATTTTCCAGTCGGCCACTTTTGAAAAGAAGCACTAGACTCAAGTTTCGTTTACATTAGAGCTCATCAGTAGTGCTACTGTCAGGACTAGAACTCCGACTACGCTTTCATGAGGCAACCGTGCCTACCACTGCGCCATTAACCTCACACTGGGCACGACCGAATTATCATATGTGAACACTCAACCACTTTCGCTTGTGAGTAATGATCAAGTTGCCCGGTCGCCTCGAGAGGAGACACAGTTACCGTCTGTTGACTCCAACCTATGAACTCTCGACTAGGACTTCCCTCCAAGTTGCAATCACAGAAATCATTGACGTGTTTAGCGGTATTTTGATTACTGATGAGTAGTAGGGGATTTTAGTTTTCATCATCAGTGAACAGTGCATTAATCATTTATGGCGTTTCAAAGCCGTCCAACTGTCGCTTAAGCAGGGGTTCACAATGTATGTGTGTGTGTACATCTTTTCTTTCTTCAGCTTCGTTGGTGTATGACGTGATGTGCAATAAGTTTTGTATGATTTTTATGTTCAAATTTAGGTGTTTCCTATTTCAATCCTGTATAGAGTGTACTAATATGCAGCCCTATACTGACTGTTTTTATCTCATGATTTTAGTACCTTTCTTCCAAGCCATGATCTTGATATTTAAGCCTCCATATTTTTGTTTCCGAGGAATGAGGATTTCACTGTCATAATACCTTACCATCTGTTTAACCAGCATTGATCAGCTGGATCATATATATATATATATATATAAACTGATTCATCATCAGGTTAAATACATCACATTTATATCACGAATTTGACAGGGAAATCATTGAAGGGGGTATACGGGGAACGGGTGGTTAGTCAGGTCAGTCAGTTCAATGTCACGCTATAATCAAGTACCCACTTGAATCGTGGGTCTTGGCAGGCTAACAGGGTGTGGGGTTGGCCATAGCAGATCCAACGCCTGAACAAAACGTTTCTGGGCCCACAGGGGTGGGTTGTACAGGCGAATTCCAATAGTTTCAGTGGTGGGCAGAATCCTACGCCTCATTGCCCTCGACTGGGTAGCTTTAACTCGATAGATTGGGCGAGATGCGTCCGTCACATCGACAGAGTGATTCGAATCCACCAAGTGCGACAGTATGGCACTGTTGAAGTCACGAAACTCCTAAGTTTATTCTTTCAAACCTACACTGGATAAGGGATGTGTGAGTGAAGCTGCAAGTGGTGCAGCGCAAGCTACTTGGAGTGGCGGTTATACGCAGGTGTCGTTTGGCTTCGGTCACTGTGAGGAACTAATTCGGAAACGGACGCTATCAACTAAGGACGTATACGCTCAATTTTGCTCTGTGGAACAGAAACCTGGCCCATTCATGTGGCAGAAGCATGAAAAGCCTTCGGCATTCGACCACCGTTGCATCCGCTAGTTAGCTTGTATCAAATGGGCACAACGCGATAATTTGTCAGTTCGTATTTGGAGATTACACAAGTTCGCGACTGGTAATCGAAGTAACAGAAACGCACAGTATACGCTAGTTGGACCATATATCCTGTGTATCGATGGAAATTCTACCACGTAGAACGCTCTTCATTGCGGTTGCTGATGGTTAGAATAAAAAGGAAGGCAATGACGTAGGCACTGATCGTGATCGCCTTGACTGCCCCGCCGTTAGTAAGTAGTGTCCACCGGGTTGATGAACTCGCGATCATCACTACTGTTGGTTGGAAACGTACTCCGATATGAGGTGCCACAGTTACTGTCGAACCTCCAGCCTTACGGTTTTTGACTTTTTGTGGTTAGAAACTCAGTTACGAATTAGTTAAGCCGTTTATCCTACACTACCTTAGCTTGCAAAATTATTACATCTATGATCTCGGGATATTTCTGCACATTCTCGTTCTCAACATCTGCATTGATCTACGGACTCCAATGAATATGAGATCATCATCATCATCATAGACGGCAATACATCAGTGGTTCACACCGATGCTTAACTGCCACACGTACTAACGCATGATCTGAGTCCAAGTACGTGCTCCAATAAGAACGACAGTCTTGGATGGAACCACGCCACCTGTTACTAACAGCTATGTGGTCTATCTGAGACCATGCCTGATTCGGAGCAGACGAGTGCCAAGTATAGCAATGACGTGAACGATTTCCATAACTAGTGCTGGCTAGAAATAACTTATGCTCAGTTAATAGCTGTAACGATCCCCCGCCATTATCTGACCGATGTGACACTATCCCAAAC
>LUCH01001415.1:0-46472 GCA_013368495.1 Paragonimus heterotremus
TAATTAATTTCGGGAAACGCCTTCTGATCAACAGCATATAATTATTACTCTTCTTTTGTGGTAGTGCATATATTCATGTAGAAATAGAAGAAACAAATGCGTCGATTTGTGTGATGATATATATTTCCGTATATTTGTATATATATACCTGTATAAGCCTATGAATATGACATTTTCTACGGTCAGATGATGTGTGAATAAATGTATATGCGTATGAATGCATTCATATTCATACACGTAGTGTGTTTTATGGTCGTTTTTCTGTAATTTTTTACGTTTATGCCCACACATATGGGCTGCTGAGCACGCGAACACCAGTGCATCTCTGAATGTATCTTCAGGGCACAAGTCACTGAGCCGAGTGCGGAAACTATTTTGTGAGACAAAGTAAAATGTCATGTTTTATATATTTTTTAACAACATTATTTATGCCATTTTACTTAAACTTGATAAAACTTTCATATCATTAAATTTTCAGAAATTTTTGTATGAAAGAATATCCACTTTCAGTTACCGCGCATCGTCTTCTTCACTTGTGCAGATTTTTGAGCTGTTAAATTGATCCCACGGCGAGATGTTTTAGCTCCGCTTATTCTCTGGTCTATCGACGTTCAACTTTCATCATCTCTCGTCGTTCGTGGAATTATCTATCGGTTGTCTAGCGGATCTCATCTCTGGTGCTGTCTCTTGTGGTGGTCTGTGAGTCATCCTCATTTTACCGTTACGTCTTCCGTTTCATGTGTACGTCTACATTTTGAGCCTATCCGTTACTATCACAACTCTTTTCTGGTATTACGGTATTTTGGCCATTTTGTCATTTGATTATCCAGACCACTACAGTGGTCACCCAGTTCTATACGTTACACTTACATACATATAACTGTGCCACTAATCATATGGTACTGGAAGAGACAATACTGTTCCGCCCGCATACTGAAAGGAGTGTTTGCAGGCTGTGTACGCACATGACGGTTTACTGAGGTTGTGGAAAAAAGAGATGAGTTAAGAACGATGGGCATGCTCAGGGATAGCTCAATCCATTTGAAACCCCCGATTACTTAATGTCGATACATAACTACGCTAATACTGAGATGGTCTGACGTTATTTGCTGAGCAATGAGGAGGGAGTAGAAATCTACAGCCCTCATCTCCCTCCGTATCATTAATTAAGACCTATTTTGCGGCCTTCGGAATGGAGGCGTGTGCTCGTCTTATTATTTCCATTTTTGTAGGAGAAAAACAATTTTCTCCAGACAGTTTTGACGTTATAATCTCTATTCTAGAGATCGTCGTGAGTTGCCAAATAATGAGAAGGGGTTTAAAAAAATAAAAGACGAAAGTTTCACGTGGATGACAGCATTAAACTGAATCTAAGGTGGCAATATCACTAAGCGGAAGAGAGCGGTGGCCTGGTGTTCCGGAGTGTAGATGTGAGTATATAGTGGGAGGATTTAGCCGTCTACGACCAGGAGTGATAATCCCTTCAGTTCACCTCCTAAGTATCCGAAAAATGGTGGCTGAGTTGCGGATCCTCCTTTTGGGCTATGCACAACAGTACTAGTTAACGACAAAACAGTACGTGTGGTGGAACAGATGTGTGGACAACAATAATTCTCGATACAAAAATAACCAGTGAAGTCAAGGACTGGACTCACCAAAGATTGACAATGTTCGTGAGGCGTCCAGTGAAGCTGGGAAGTATTTGGATTGTTCCAAGCATAGCTGAGGATGCGAAGTAATCGAGCTGAAAGTTAATCCAACAAATTGGTTGTTTCAAACTGGATAGCAACCACCGACGTCGTAGGGAGAACCAGCAATCGCGTGTAGCGGAGTTTATTCTAAAATTTGTTGTGTTGTTGTTTTTTACTCGAGTCAAACAAAAATGTACAATGTGGTTCGATGCATCAGTTATGCAATGTTAGCAAAATGAAATACAAAATAATGAAAACTCTACACACGGAAGGTTTGAACATTATTTCATACTTCAGAAAATTTACTAACTTAGCAACATATATAAAATTTCACACACGTAACTACATAAAAACATTCGCCTGCGTACAACGTAGTTGCAAGCACAATGCATATATACAGAGTTACAATACAAACCAAGCCTAAATTAGGTCATAAAACACTCGGTTCCGGACCTGGTCTAGCCTACTCATGACTACTTCGACCGTTGAATCTTCGAAAATGTACATGGGGGAGCTTGTTTCATGTGTTTATCATTTTGACAGAAGAATGAATCACGAACTCCTTGATTGCCTTTGGCTTTTGGATAAACATTTGGTGCCCTCTCGGTTAGAGCATCTTTATTGACAGAAGGAAAGTGCTAGCTGTAAAACCTACTAGTAAAACTACGATGAGACCCACTAGGATCATGAGAGCTTCTACCAAGACTCCACGAAGCCTTCTTCGTTTAAGGAGGTAGAGGTTAAAAGTTTTCAACTCACTAACATAACCTAAGGGCACCAGGCCCCATATCAATCTAGTAGCTAGCCTCTGAACGCTCCCGAGGCATTGTTTATCTTTCTGTAGGCTTGGACCTCAGGCCTGGATACTATACTCCAAATGAAGCCTAACGAACGTTTCGTACAACGGAATCAGCATTTCCGGCTCTCGCGTTGAGGTGGTTCTCACGAGCTGAAAAAGCGAGCGTCCTGCCTTCTTCGCCTCCAAGGCGCACCGCACCGTGAGTCTAAAATCACTATGGGTTAGAACTTCGAGGTCTTTCGCTTCAGTAACTTGCGTTAGCATGTTCGGATTACACGAATTAAGAAGCCGTCTTTGAGTGGACCTGTTCCCACCTTTAATCAGATTAAGGGTTAAATCCCATTCTGCTAGCCAGTTGGATAGCTTCACCAAGCCAGATTGGACAAGATTCAGATGTGAATTTCCGACAATTTTCAGACCGTTGTTTTCAGTAATTCTCATTGTATATGCCTGACGGGGATGACCGAAAACGGGTGTTTGCAACGTTGACTTTTATGAATACTCTAGGTATGGCGACAAAATTTTCAAATCGTCAGCAAACATGTGATGCAGGTATGAAAGAGGTATAGTTAGGTCACTTACGTAAACTAGAAAGTAGAGGTCGCAGTGCTGACCCTTGTGGCACTCTGCTGAATACTGAGCACACTTATGAGGCGGATCCACCGGCGTTAACTGTGAACACCCTGTTACAGGGTAAATCTGCTGTCCGTCGAATAATAACCGATTCTATCCGGTAGTGCACCAGTTTCAGCAATAACAGTCGATGTACAACCGAGTCAAATGCCTTCACGAAGTTCAAATAACATACTTCCACAGGTCTACCTCTAACCAAACATTGTGTTATTCTACTCAGAAAACGTGAGCGGTTGGACAGACAGGGCCCCTTCTTTATGAAAGCATGTTGGTTCGCGTCCGACAACTTGTTATAGGTCGGATGCTTGGCAATTTTGTTTTTAATTGCAGATTCGCACATTTTCAGTAGAATGCAAATGAAACTCACTAGCCGACAATTACCACCTCACCATCTTTGATAGGCTGGTCAAGCATGCTGGTTACTGGAATAGACAATACACTGACCAGCAGGCGGATGATGACCGCGTGAATACCCTCTGGCACCTGGCTTCACGACTGTTCACTTGCTGCATAAGTTTCGCCATTGCGGGAGGTGTGTTGTCTTGGTGAGTCACTACATTGATCAGTACAGAAGATAAGCCTAAGGTGGGGTTTTGTTGACTGCTCTTTTGGTGGACACTTGCAAAGTGCAGCGCCAGATTCTCCGTCTTCTCCAGAACACTGGTAAGTAGGTTGCCATCAGAGACCCTGAGGCCACGTATTTCCCCGAGCGTCACTGGTTTAGCTTGGAAATATACGTAGTACCGCTTCGGATTGACTTTGGAACCCCAAGCTAGTGCTAATCCGTAGACGGCCCGGGCATTATTCTGTCGTTCGACGACGCGGTCCCCCTCACCAAAGTAGAATAAATATCCCCATCGTCGGTTACCTCTTGAAAGTTAGTCGAGCATTCTTTTTCTCTTAAGAGCCTTATCTATTCCCGCTCTCTACCGACGGGGTTTGCTCTGTGAGCGGCGCCTGGTCACTGGAGCGTGTTTTTCTTTGGGAAGGAGCGTATTTCGTTCAATCAGCTTCCAAGTTTCATTAATCCTACCTGATGGATGACTCCAATTCACAGGCTTTGCATCAACAACCAATCTGTCAGTTTTAACTCTTTCGAAGATGCGTGTCAACTTGAAAGTTATCGCTAGAATCTGATGCAGAACTCAAAAGTGATAGCCACATGATCACTTTTCCGAGAGAAAACCCATGCTAAGTGAAGTAGCTTTTTTTGCATCTGCTTGCCACTAGGTCAAGAAGTGAGTGGACGTGCTCTATTCTACAACACGGGTTACATCTCACGTGCTGACTAAGCTTGTTTTCGTGGAGGAATTCCGGTATGTCTGTTCCAAAACCCCATGCAGAGGGTTATTCCTTCTCCCAATCGTTGCCAGAAGTACTGAAATCCCCGAGAGTTAGCGGAGTGTGGTTTGGCCATAATGATCCTCAAAGGAAGTATGAGGTTCGGATCATCCATAGCTTGCGACATCAGGCCACGATAGGTATACGACCGAGATGGTCTGTGTATTCCACTTCGCCACACTTTCTACTAGTTGGATGCTCAGTGTACCATGCGGGCAGCCCTGCAGATACACCCACCTTTCGGAAACCGAAAGTTGTGCCCCTCCTTCCTGCCTCCCATCAGGTCTATCTCATCTGTTACCCCTATATCCGTTCGGATACAGCCCATCGTAATGTGCATTTATTCTAGGCCAATACTCCGTGTGGGAATCGCGTAATGACCACCAGCTACTGTGACTAATTCACTCCATTTGCTGCGGGCTAAGCAGACGTTTGTACAATAGGCTTTCACACACCGGGGCTCCAACCGATCGGGTCATTTACAATGGGACTGGGAGCCCTCGAGAACTATGCCCGAGGGCGGATCCCCTATTTTTGCCGGCGACAGACTGCACGTTTGTGATGTCTATTAGGGAATCCAAGGTACGAGGGAAGCATCTGTACACCCTTACGAGACTCGTTTGCAATAGAAGAAAGGGCCAATTGGAGGTGACGATCGGTATCCCGTGCCTTTCCCTTGTACAGCGAACGGATACCCTTTGGAGGGGCATGGTTGAGCTCCTCTAGGACGAGTTCTAACTTGTTATTTTACTCATTCTTTATGTCCAGTGATCTCGCTAGCAGTTTTTCCCGATGGAAAGGTGTACCAGTCCAAAAACGAGAGGTCCCATTTCCCCCGATACGCTGGCCAGATGATTCAGTTTCCCCACTCGTAACACCATACCTAGTCCGTTGTCTTTTAATAATCCTCCCATAAGAAATATAGTTGGCAGATGCTGTCTCAGTGCGAATGCTCGCTGTCTGGTGCCTCTTAAGTACAGTTCTGGAATAACTCATATTAAGACACTCCTTCTGCTGGCAGCCGCCTGGTATTTATTTCCTATGTGGTCCAGCCACTTACTCATCAATTTACCGTTCACCTTCACCTTAGCCAGCCGAGGCGCTTTTTTCCTCAATGGGCGTCAGCAGTGTAGCTGTAGTTCGTGGTATAGAGGAAAAATCTCTATCTGCGGCTATAGACTCAGCCGCAAATAAAAGATGGAATGTATTCGACTCTGTATCAGTGCCTCTGAGCCGAGACCCAGCCACATCAGTTTAGTGAAAATAAAGCGTCGTGCATGTTTTTTACCTATGCTTCCAGAAATTTTATTTTCCGGTGTTAAAAATCCTATGCCGGTTGAACGACTAGTTCTGGCGGATGAGCTCTTTACGGCTTGTATCGACGATTGACTGAGAGTCGACAATGTTGACTCAGTTCCCACTTCAACTAACGCGGACACGTCGTTTGAAGTGCTCGTCTCACTTATAGGCGTGATTTCCACTTCTTGTGTTGGGAGGTTCGAGCTATGGCCAGAGACGCCGTTGTCGGACGCGGTGACTGCAATGACAGTAAGCACGGAATTATTAGTAATGTCTAATGAACGACTGCCCAGATGATCTACCTTGATAACAATTTGGTTGGGTACAACCTAGATTGGCCGCAATCAAAACCCGGTACAACTCCAGAGAGATGCCGGTGCAAGAGGTGTGGAACCAAGCGTCATAGCCGAAGCACTGAAGGGCGCGGCCACTTGCGCGAACTAGCTTAGAACACGAACTACACGCGGACCGTTTCAACAAGTATGCCAGGTGTATACCGAGGCAGAATTGAATAATGAGGCAAGATACACTCGAACACTAGGTGAATAAGGGTGGTGCCGCCCGATAGGATGAAAAGTGTTTTAAAAAAGAAATGACGAATGCACTTAATAACGTTAATGTCAGAATTTCAAAATGAAGCGTGACCGCCTAGCTAAGTGAAAAAACGTAGCGATCTAATTACTAGACAATCTAAAATGGGATATTGCAGCATCACTAAGGTGTACCCCAGTAATTGGAAAAAATTCTGCAAAACATTTGAAAACCAATGTGACACGGGACAACCTGAGTCGAATTCAAGTTGCATGGATGATACGTTAGTGGCAGTATTGTCACGAGGTGGATACTGTGTAGCAGAACTGCAGAGCTTATAAAGCCTTCTACTATGGAAATAGCGCTCCATCTAGATGAGTTGGTAATTTTCCTTCCCCCTCGAGAATTCATCGAGTTAAATTCGGCTTCTGCGCCAGGGTTGTAAACGGACTTATGAAGTTAGAGCTGTTGAGACTTCTGTGTCTTGATGCGTAAAATCTCAAGGTCATCAGCAGTGGGCTGAAGTGGGGAAAAGTTATGCTGTAACCGGGGTAATGTAACAGAAGTTGGTCAGGGCGAGCCTTGAAAATTGCTAGAGTTTGCAAAAACAGCATGGTCTGGTGGACCATTCCAAGTCTCGCAAACGCGCAGTCAGAAAAAGCTACATCTTCATTTTAGTCTGCTATGTTGGACCTCTATTTTTAGTGGATGGCCCTTCAGTCTCATGCTGTTTCCCCTGTTGAGCATCTGCCGGCACGAACAATCTGGAAACCTCATTATTGAAAGGTTAGTACCAAGTCACCCCTAATCCGACGACACTCCAAAGAGTATAAGTCTGAAAATTTCAGCCTTACCTCACACAGCCTAGTTTTGGACCTAGGAGTGTCCTATTGGCTCGACGTTGCACAGTCTCCGGTTGCAGTTTGTCCCTTCGAAGATACGGTGGCCGCGTCATAGTTACATTCCGAAGATACAGCCGACAGGAACTGCTATAAAGAGGCCGAAGACAACTAGGGTTGAAGTGGCCATTCACATTCAACACACCGGCACAAGTCGATGATTTTAGAAAACGGACTAACTCACAATTTATTTACGCGACTTTCGGATTGTGCAGACTATTACGCATTAATGAATCAACCTACTCAGCTTTTCGCTACTTCTTTCATGTATTCGGAGAAAACCAGTTTGGGAACTTCAGTGACAACACACCGTTATTTTTGCTTCCAACAAAAAAGGCCGACAGATACTAGCCCTGCGAGATTTGACGCTTGGATCCCGTACCTCAGTTTGAGTCAGACGCGCTAAGGTTTTGGCAGGGCTGACCTCGATGTTGATGCCTTATCGCCAGTAACAACACTAGTTGGTCACAACCCGATTGACTCAAAAGCAACATCCAACGTGCAACTTTCTGAAGCTAATTTCAGCGCTTCTGCTAGTACTCCGTTCTACGTTTGACTTAACAGCTTTTATTGGCATCTGAAAGTGCCGTTCTTTGCGACATTTCCACTGGATATCCGCACCCATTGGTTTCTATTGTTTTTCCGTCGATGTGTTTTAACACTACGCTAAATCGTCCGTCCTGGTATCCAGTCCCAATCAAGCTCATTTCTGGTAGACATGTTTGGCTGGGCATACAGAAGAACGTCAAAACTGGACATGGACTTGTCTGGTTTGTCAACAGGTTAAAATTCATCGTCGTATGTTGGCCCCAATGGGGCGATATCCCACCACTTTCTGCCGTCCGCCACACGTGCTACTCGACATCGTTGGTCTTCTGTCACAGCTAAACTGTATATCCCATCACCCTACCATGGTCCATCGCTCCGCTCGACAGCCCAGATTTGCCGGCAAAGTAGCCGCCAAAACGGGCCTTCGTCACATGTTGTGTTGTATCATATGTCTGCCCCATTACCGTGGTAGCCGACAACTAACTACAATTTGGAGTTGGTTGCTTCGCCGAAACGTCGCAGAGCTTAGGATGTCATCGTCCCGTACTACGGCCTACCATCAAACAGCAAATGAAATGGCTGAAAGTAGCGCTCAATGTGGTCGACTGTATCCCTTGTCTAGAAGCCCTGTCAATGATGATATTTGGTGTCCGTACGGCCTTCAAGATCGACCATCAGGTTTCCAGAGCCAAACTTCTTTACGGCCAACCATTATGTTTATCTGGAGATTACGTCATCACCACAGACCAATTAAGGCACACTGTCTTTTTCACTAAGCGGCTTGCTGCCCGGATATGTTGATTTCCTCCGACAGACACATGGCAACAAACCAGTAAGGATTTTTTCCCTCATCTGTTAAATCTGTGTACGCATGTCTTCGTGTGCGTGGATGAGCAGCCATGTCTACTCGAAAGTCCTCCCGAATGACCTTTCAAAGTGCTCCAAAGAGAAGATCCGGTGCATAATATGGCTCGCCTAGACATGCTGGAAAACACCAGTGCCGACCGCCTCAAGCCCGCCTATTATGACTTCCCCCACATTATTTTCTCGGTCAAGTTCTTCGTCTGCCAACCAGCCCATGATTGTTGACGTTCCCAGCAGCAGTTCGGATGAATCTGTTCCGGAACTCCAAACGCCTACGACCTAGTCACCAACCGCTGCCCGTTTTGGATGCAAAGTTAGCTGGCCGAAGCTTTTCGCAGTCACGTATGCGCAAACGCAACCACAAAAATATTAAAACAACAGAAATATGGACTCGCTTATTCGTTTTTTTATTGGAACACTCGTTTTTGTCACCTTGGCTGATTGTGTACATCATTTGTCTTTGTATCTATACCCACCCGGTAATCATGTGCTCGGCTCGACCAAATTGATCGAGAGTTGGCCTTTTCTCTCTACTCCGCTGACCGACTGAAGATTAGGAAGTTAAGTGAGTGAAACATTTCCGTGGGACTGATTGTAACGTTGACTAATGTTTATCGATAGCCTGAGAACAACGTTTTTCACTGCATTAGGTGTATCTGACTTGAGAAGAGGTGGTTATCATCTTGGTGTGGATTTTGTTTGTTTAGGCTATTCCGATTATTCTGCGTCACTTGATTAACACGCTTGGAACAGTAATGAGGTCGATCAAACTACACATCTAACAATTTGTACTTTTCCTCCCATTCCAGGTTTTGTTAGAGTCACGTATCTGGACCAAGTGCGGGAGGCACCAGCGGAAGGGAACAGTGAATAACTGTAAGACGCTTGTTTCGTTCACTTGTCCACAGAGCCCATCGCGACATCGTGCCCCCGCTTTGGCATGTAGTATTGAATGAATCCTTCCTACGAACTCAAGTGATTGGTTGGGAATACGGCTTCTGACTCGCTTGTTGTGTGGCTAACTTTGGTACTAACCAGCTTAGCACGTGAACACTTCTTCTGCCAGGCGAATCGTTACGACTTGCGCGGGTCCTTCAAATAGGGATAATACACATGCCTATGGTTTGGCTGCTTCTGACTTTAGAATCCTTGAAGGGTTTTGCTGGTAACTGTAGTTAATAAAGCCATATCACTTCGAACGCAGGCGTGATATAACGTAAATTTATTGCTTCAATAAAGATACGCTAGGGACTGGACTGAAGGCTGTAATCTTAACCTCAGATACTTCGGTTATTTTGGGCACTGGTTCTATCTTAAGTTTCTTGGCCTTCATACTCCCTAAAACCTTCTGGTTTATAAGTTTTGGATGCACCACGAGCCTCGCGCGAAGGTTGTACTGTCGTATCAATATATATTGTTGAGTACGCCTGGAGCATCTAAGACTTGGCAAAAGCGCTATTGGTACTTCCTGTGGTATTAACCCTGTCACCCAGGAGTATGAAAGTATTTCATCAGCAAAACCTGGCAGGACTTACTCTTGGTAAATTTACTGTAAGCTGAGCGGGACCAAGGTGACTAAGTAGTCGAGAATGTGTGTCCAATCCCATCTGTCGGGATGATGCACCATCTGCACAGTTCATGTGAGTTCCATTGACAAGATTCGGTTTTATAGTGAACACTACGGTAACAACCACATCCATTCCTGACGCTGTCAGAATGTTCTTCATTCAAGCGAAGTACCCCGCGGGCCGCCAATCTTAAGCTGCCTATCATGTTACTGAGGCCGCTTGCTCCTTGCTTCTCCTTCGATCCGAAAACCGTACGTAACACTCAATAAGACACCTCTCGAGAGTTCCTATGTGCAGATTGTATGAACGCTAGCTGCAGACCGTGAGTTTCTGAGCTGTCGTTTACCGGGCGATTATTTTCCTGGAAAATATCGTTTTAATAGCTTGGTATCTGGTACGGATAGTGAGACCATCGAAATTTGCGTCCTGGACTCGGACCTTTGTCTTAACTGACCACTGACTGAAAACCATCTCATCGTAATTGCTTTCGAAAATCGTTATGGCCACTATTGTTGTGGTCGATTGCGTGTGGCATTGTTAGCACAGGAATACTGGGGGTTGTTTTCAATCCCTTGTTTCCCGCTTGTCATTGGTTTATTTTGTTTTCAGTTGTTTATTTTTTATTTGTAGGAGATGGATCATATTGCGACTTTCAAGGCAATGTTTGAACATCGCAAATTCTGCATTCTCGCAGTTTCAGGAGTGTCTTCAGATGGACAAGGACGAGGCGGGCGTTATTTACTTTCGTGGGACGAGCCGTAGGTCGAGAACTGCTTTGAGGTACTGTAAGGTATGATGATATGGTTCCCAGAATACCATGCAGATTTATTATCGTTGTACAAAGTACGAAAGGCGTAGAAATGTATGCAGAGGTGCGTGACGTGTCTAACGAGTCAACTATTGTTAGTCTTTACAAATCATGTGGTCCAACGTTATGCCTGTCTGGTTGTGGGCTCTTTCGAGCTGGAGCACAACCACACTCTCAATCGTCTGCTATATAATTTTCATCCTACGATGAAGTGATGTCGGCAATTAGTGCGATAGGTGTGGTGCGCACTCCAAGGGATGAAAGCAGCGGTTATATGCGTATCTGCCTTGCCAAGCGAACAGGTCGAACTTTTTCGACGTCTCCCGCTTGTTGTGAATTCGGATGCCACCCACGGGACAAACAGGCACAAGTACATCAATGTAGATTTCCCCATACTTCCGAAGCTGGAAGCTATATCAGTTCCTCGTAACAGACGGTGTGGGACACGACCGACGCGTGATGTACGGATACGTTCGTAGTGAAAAGTATGATTCAATACGTAGACTGACATTTTTTTGGGAAATGATGGACGATCACGTTGCGATGAAAACATTTGTCATGGATAAGATGGCTGCGCAAATGAGGGCGACCTATGTGGTTTCTGGCTGCGACATTCAACTGTGTTGCTTTCGTGTACATGATGCCGTACGTAAACATGTAAGTGGGCCAAATTCGTCCGCCATATTTGCTAAAAGACAAACTTTTTTCGCGGTCGTTTCCTCCTCCACCGACTGGTAACGGCAGACAATGAGGAGTAATAAGTTGCGCTCTTTACCATAGGTTCAAACGTGATTTGTACATCATCGGCCAAGCGGACACGAAGTTTCTGAATTATTTGTTGCGTAACTGGCTGTACATCAAGCCGAAATGAGCTATCCATGCGCAAAGCGATGTTGCCCACTTTGGCAACTGAACGAATAATAAGCGGGAGAACGCAAACCGACGGTTGAAGAAGAGAACGCACCCAAGAGACCTCCTAGCCGTCGCCATTCAGAAAATATGGACACGCAGTGAGTGGCCGCTGCGAGGTTGCAAAATACAAGCGACCTATGGTGCGGCTGTCGTGAGGTTGTGGGTGTTGATTGGCACGTGAACAACATTCTTCACTGAACGACCACATTCGCAAGTCGGCTCGTGTGAAAACACCTGAGGAGACGGACTCCATGACTCCCTTTTGAAACGGTGTCTGAGTGCAAGGTAAGCGGCTCTCTAGTAGTCACCTTGAACATGGCAGCTTCCTGTGCAACAAGATGGTGACGCTTTCGTCGTGGATAGCGTACAGGGCAGACGTTAATGTACCTTTTCACCGTACAATGTGGCTGCCATGCATACACACTGTCGGTGTTTCGGGAACATTTCTACCCCTATGGTAAGATCTTTTATACTCTTCATTTCCGTGTACCAAGGTGACATCTTCATTCATGAGCGGTGGGTGGCAGAGTACAACTTGCCAAGTCGACGGTCTGTAGGGCCGCAGCCTTGCTTTTGTCAGTAAGACAGTGGAAAATGCAAGGATTGGCTTACCTTTATACAACTTCCCCATGGGCTCAGCCGCGAGCGGTGTGCAACAGAGGTGGGTGAAGAGGCTCGAAACAGGATTGCCGTGTGGACACCGCGGTGACCCCGTACAGATGGAAAGCTATTACTGTGATGTTGGTCATCTAATTTTTCACTTCAAATGCATCCAACTGACAGACATAAGCGAGTCTCCATCCTGTGTCAATCAGCTCCAACCTCGGCCGCCTGGTAAGTGCACGTTTTGAATCCTTATTTTTGCCAGTTCCCTCCATTTCAGCCGTTGTTCGCACTGCCCCTGTGATTAAGGGAAGCAGGTCTCTCACACCACCCACAACAGATATCGACTTGGATCAGTCCGCTGACAGTGTACCAGCTGCACGCGGGCCGAAGAAAGAGCGAATAAACACCATTTGGAACGATCATCCTGTTGATACAATTGGAGAAGGTAAGTTCCTTCATATATGCGGGCACAGATTTCTTACGGATATCAGATGCGATGAACGACGTGATGATGGAGTCTTCACGTGATACACGGTTTCAGCCATTTGGAAGGACGTCCATAACACATAACAACCGAAGGCCATATTATGGGAGATGCTTGGGAAAAGCGGATGATGTTTGTAGATTTATCCACAATTATCAGATACGTAACTGAAGAGCCCATCCACACGTTTCCGGCCCCAGTGACTTCACCCGTTCACCTACGTGCTTGGCTTGACTCGTAAGTTCAGACAAATGGACGAGGAAGTTATAAGTGTCTGGGCATGAAGCACAGTTTGACTTGACTTGTAAGGTAAAACAAATGGACGGGGCTTCATGCTGTTCCCAGGACCCATGAAATTTTTTGAATTATTCATCGTCCAGTGCTCGTGATGAGCTATTTCATCCAAAGCTCTGTAGGCTCTCCATTCGTTCGTGATTATTATGGTGGTCGGCTGGAAACGAAAGAATTGAATAATATAATCGGCTTACTCGAACATGTCTTCTGATAAGGAACAATAAGTTGACTGTATTTCGTCTGTTCCCAAGGCAGACCGCCATGAACGCTGTGAATATTATGTTGTTTTTGAACGCCCAGTGTAGCGAGATTGTGAATGCTTTCGCTAATGCAAAACGGATATTTCCAAACCTGGAATCTTTTCGAACGGAATGATGTTGCTTACACGATTCACATTTCCGCCAATAGCCGTTTGCATGACTCGTGACCTAAATCCAGTTTTGAAATGCAGAACAGTTGAAAGGCATTACCTTCCCACGGAATCCATAGCACCACATTCAGATGTTGAGCCCACTGCAGTTACTACGACAGCCCCGTCATCGCACACACCCGTCCATGTGCCCCCTTTAAGATCCCGGTAGGCCATCTCAAGGGCTCCATGGCTGTCAGACCAAGGGTCATCAGTGTGGCCTGATGTTAGTGACATTTCAGCGCCGGGCGAGTACCCTACCTTGAGGAAGTAAATTCTTCAACGTGTTCATACTTCATGTTTAAAATACGGTGTTTCAGTCCTGGTGGTTATGGAGTGTGCGATGATGAGGATGTCGTAGTGACTGCAAACGGAGAGTAATTTCTTTCAACTGTTCCGCATTTTTCAGAACTAGATTTTGGTCTGGAAGTGTGCAAACAAGAAAGCTGTTTCGGAGCCGATCAACAAAAGCTGGCCGCAAATTACGTACTATCTTAAATGTTTTGCGTTCACACTAGCAGCTAGCCAGTCCAGTTCACTTAATTTATGAGCAACGCATGATTATGCCGCATGTATTGTCCTTATTCGCTGCACCGTCCAGTTCATCTAGGCTATGCTCAACGCCTACGTATGTCTTATGCGTTCACACTGGTAGCTGCTCCGTCCCACTCATTTAACTTATGTTCAACGCCTGTGTATGTAGTAGGTGTTCACACTAGTAGCTGTTCTGTCCAGTCCACTTAAGCTACGATCGATGCTGACAAGGAGAACACGGGAGAAGTTAGAACGAACATGTAGTTAGACCGTTGGGGGTAAGTTATAATGATATCCTTCGGTTCTGGCCAATAATGATATAACACATTGGCAGTCGTCAGTGAGTTCTGCAGCCGGCGAAAACATAGACCAACGTTTACCGGAATTGTAAGCGTACATTATACGAAGATGGGAGGGTTGTAGCTGAAATGGTAGAAGTGGGAATCAATGTTTCCGTCGGATAACTAACGAGCATCAAAGTGGGTTATTATCACTCAGAAGAGTGAGCATTGAGTCACGTACACATAGCAAGCTACATTCAAGCATAATCAGTGAGCAATAAACAAAACAATACGCACGTTGTTAATGACGGAGCAGGGCGTGTTACCCATGTTTACACTACACTGTAGGTAGAAACATCCAGCTGACAACGTAGACCTTTTTCCAAGTGGAGTGCTCTAGGGGAGCCAGGTTGAACATATAATTCGGGTGAGTAAGTAACCGTCGACCATGGTGGCATAACTTTAGCTGGGAATCACTGTGATATTTCGTGTACAGTGCAACACAGTGCGGCACAGTGCACACGCAACGTGGTCGAAAATTACAAATTCAATTACATCTCCAAAACCATGCGAAGTTGAGTGTTTCTGCGAGATGGAAATACGTATTCCAACAAGAAAATTCCGATGGAAACATCTTCAGAACGTACAACTGATTAGAAAAGCCGACAAGGTGCTTTTGGTGGAAAAAATTGCGACACATTTTTCCCAACGAAAGTGAAATGTGGACAATTTTTAGATATAGCCGATTTTTCTCATTGCAGCGCAACTATTACACTCAATAAAATCTATATATCTATCTCGTAATATGCATTTTAATATTTCTTGAAAAATTTTAAGTTTCTTTTCGCGCCTAAATAGCCGTCTTCAACTCGTTTCGGCCTTGAAGCACGATGCCGGCGAACTACACAGTTGCCGTTATAAGTGTCATAATCTTTTTAACTAGGAGTTTCCCTCAATGTCATTTAGTCGGGAGATCACGTCGTCTTTATTTCAGCGTATGTCCTAATTTCACGGGAAAGTAAACAGCCGTACCAAAGAATGGTAAAGCATGGCAAATATAACTGATAAAACACGGCCTACTTGTTCAGCTTTTGTGCACTCTACTACGTTGCAGTAGGTTCATAGGCATTCCCCACGTTTGTATTTTTATAAAAGGCTTGGTATTCGTGCTTGAACAACAGTTCGAATGTGGAAATTATAATGACGCCTTCCTGCCTAAGTATGTCCAAAGTTGAATATAAACATGTTTCCACGTCTACGACATCGATTTTCATTATATTTTACCTCCAGTTCCCCGAAATAACGTACAATCCGACTCTGCGTTTTTTTTTCCATAAGTACCTAAGCCATTGAACTACCGCCAATTCCTTGCTTACGTCCTCCGAAGACCTAAACAAAAAATTCTTCGGGAAACGAAATTCTAGGATTTTAGCAACTGCAACATTATACAAAATTTCAGCAACTTCAATAACTACAAAATGTTTTTTAACTAAAAGATAACAGAGATACTCACGACCTGCCGATTACAGGCAGCGGTTGACATCGATGGGGCGCTTCGTTTCGATTACGCAGATACTGAGATCTGGCCTGTATTTGTCGCATTGGTCAGCCGTTTGTTAGCTGTCTATTCATGATTAGCTTCTACTGTGACGCTGATCATCCGGAACATTTAAACGTATATGATGATGAATTCCTCACGGCGGTCAAACACATTTTGCTGATTGGCGCCCACTCAGACGCGCTTGGAATGACAGTCATTGTGACGCCTCATTCTTATGTCAGTAACTCACCTGCTCACTATTTCACACTTAAAGCCGAATATCAAAGCGGCCACCACGGTTTCGACCAGCGCACACAGAGAGGCCTGTATTATGAAAGCAGAAGAATGGCCTCCTCGGTATCTGTGGAACAACTAGGGACATATTTCAGTTCTCGGCCCTGACGACAAACATCGCGTCGGTTCAGCTGCGGCTGATTCCGTTTCATTTCCTACAGCACGTTTTCGTCCGACGCCGGTGTGGCGTATGTGGCAACACCAACCATGATTATCTTTGATTCTGTACGTGAACTTCCTCTCAAACGTTCCCTTGATGCCCCATCTCGAACATTCAACCAGTTTGTTGCCGATCGCTTCGAAAGCTTTAATAGAGAATATTCGAGCGAGTGCCCGCCGGGAATTGTGGGCGTTGGTGCTCCTACGCCTGCGGCCCCTGGGAATTATCACGCTAGCAGTGGGGTGATTAGTTTTCGGCTGGCTTGTCGTAAATCACAACGGGCCAATAGTGGTCCACCCGGGTTGTGCCCATCAGGATCGGAGGGTTGTTGTCACAGCACCTTTCTAGGAGGGAGCTGTGTAGCTATCTGATGCCTGCCTGTGATATCCGGTGTGAAATGGTTTCAAAACTCGCGGTTGCATACTGCGTCCAAGCAATTAGGGAAGTTTGCGCATGGTATGCTGTACGATTGTTGTTCTGCATCCAGTGTGAATGCGTCGCGCGAACCCGAACCACACACACTTACGGTTTACCTGCTGGTCGACAGCCGGTCTCTAGCCCCTTCAGCTAACTCACGTGTTGGTGCCGTTAATAGCGTTAAACTAGGTCAATTGTATATTTCGCACAACAAATATTTGTTCTTTATTCTGAAGGGTCTTTTCGTATTTTACGTTCGGCAAATTCCTATCTGAGTGAAACGACTTGGTGCGCCGTGCACTAGAGTGGAAATTCAGACGTACTAAAAATCCTGTTGCTGGAATTGTTCCTCAAAAACTATAGGCCAACGAAAAATTATAAATTAATTTTTGAGTTAAGTTGACGCTGAGTGCCCTCCGCTGGTACAGCTTGGTTATCAGCATCTCCTGTTGAACGAAACTGGACATTCGTTGAATCTCGCTGGCTCAACCCCTATACGGCTCGCACACTCTGACATTTCAGATGTAGTGAAAGCTGCTTTCCTAAGGATGCAAGCGAGGGCTAATCTCACAGCTTAAGATTCCTTGCCTGTTTCTGTTTTTGTTTCCTAAGGATGCAAGCAAAGGATAGCCTCACGGCTTAAGATTCCTTGTTTGTTTCTGTTTTTGTTCAGGCGCCCAACGGATATGAGAAACCCCGCATCCAACGCGTCCATGCCGAAGACATCTGCGAGGTCAAATTCTCCTAGGTGGACCTG
Organism: Paragonimus heterotremus; assembly: GCA_013368495.1. Taxonomy (NCBI): domain Eukaryota; kingdom Metazoa; phylum Platyhelminthes; class Trematoda; order Plagiorchiida; family Troglotrematidae; genus Paragonimus; species Paragonimus heterotremus. Next base: position 17,671 of record LUCH01001415.1, read on the forward strand.
CCATTGTTGGCCTCACGGGGATGGCCGATTTGCTCGTGCATCCAGTAAGTTGCCAACAATTTGGGCCGACTCTACAATGGTGATGTTGGCCTCATGCCGAGATTATGTCTGTGGTAAAACTCGGTGACACGGCATCGTACTACCAGGCGGAGTCTGAATCGTGAGTCAACAGGGATTACTCGGCAAATCAAGTTTTTGAACTATTCTTCCTTTAGCTAAGGTGGTATCCGAACCATCCTCTACGAGTGCCTAAATTTTACGGAGCATTTTTGGTTCACCAGCCGAACAAGCGCAACGTCTAGATCACCCAATGAATTGGTAGGAGTTGCGCCACATTTTACAGCCCCAGCATTTGTCTTTAAAGTACATGGTAACACATACTCATGTGATATATAACGGTGACATCCACTACACCCAGGCTTCAAACACTTAACACAGACTGCACATTATCTGGTCATTCGATTGGCATTAAAACAAACAAAACACCGTCTGACTGTATTCCGACGTTGATTTTACGGTTGAGCAACGGAGGGTATACAGACTATAAGATCATGGCCACCTCCTCAAGGGGAACAACCGGCAGGCATGTTAGCGAAGCCAACGGTCATCAGACTCACACAGTTTCCAGAATTGCTGATGGCAACCGTTTCCACAGTGTTGGAAGTAGTGTTTTGGATCTGGAAGTGCAACTGGATGTCAGTACTCACTGTTAGCGTCAGATGTCCCTATCTTCAAAAATGATAACAGGTCCATCAAGGCCGGCTTCTTACTAGATGTCCGCATGTTCCGACAAACAGATAACGCCTTTTCTGCAGACCCCTCGGAAGTCACTCAGAAAACCTTATCAAATTAGCAGTAACCATGTACCCCAAGTGACTTGCCTGGTTAGACAAGCGTAACATAGAACGTTTGGACTGTACTAGCTAAGCGTTCCGGACCCTCCAAGTCGGAAACGTTCAACCTAGAACCACCAAACAATTCACGAGCCAGAGATTAAACGGTCTGGTGTGGGTAACAAAACTGACTGGTAAGTATCTCTACTGCCTCGGACTAACACTTCAATCCTTGTGGGAGTACACCACCACTTCTGCGTTCCTAATAGTTTGCCATGGTGATAATGGTTCAAATGTATTAGCTTTTATTCATCACCCTTAAGCTCGTTTGCTACATTGCTGCTAAAACGTGTAATGAATACATGATAGCCCTATGGCAGCTAATCAAATGATTATCACTTAAGCTTAAACAAGCCCACACTCAAAATCGGTGGCTTGGTTGCTTCTTCCAAAGTGCCAAAATTTCTCCCACTTAACCAGGCCCTTGACTTTGGTGTTCTCACATTGAAATGTTTATTTGATTTTACTGAAATAACTACTCCTTCGAGGTGTTTGTCAGCATCCAGAAATCTGAGCCGTAGCTTCAGCTTTTTCCACGCAGCTTCAACTTTCTTGTGTGAGCAACGATCTTCCTTGTTTCAGATGTGCTAGAGAACTGATGAAGTAGAAGAATACGGTCGAACACGACCTTTGTGGGTCCTCTCCATTTCCCCTAAGCCATCTACCCCTAGGTCAGATTCACGTACAGTTTTTACAGCCGCAAATGTACAGGAAGTATAAAAACAACCAGCGTAAGATCCGTTGAAGTCCGTCTGGTGCATTTGTCGCCCTGTGTTTGATACGACGCAAGACGCTGAGTTTGTTCATGTATGTTTGGTTTGTTTGTAAAAAGTTCATCCTAAATTTGTCATCGTTTTTACTGCGTGCAGCAAACAGTGATGAAGAACGTCGCTCAGTAATTGCACACTTCAGAGATTTCAGCGATTGATACACGGGTTCGAGGCAGAGGCCCAAGGGTCCCGGATCCAGTCAGTTTTTCTCGTTCAATTTCAAGCGGGCGTCTGTTGATCTGAAAGGCATTCATGGAAAACAGGGTGTAGCACCGCTCTTGAGAATTACAGTAAATATCACAAAACAAGCTAAGGTTACTCGTATAAAAGATTTTTTAAAAAATGCGAGTCAAGTAGTGATTTGAAGCCGTCACTAGATGCCCTACTGACAACCTCAGCAGGAAGGCTGTTCCAGAAGTTAACAACCCTATGCGAAAAGAACTGCTGCCTGAGAAAGGTCCTAGGACGAAGCTTGAACAACTTCCTGTTATGTCCTCGCCGGCCGTCATTATTCGATACAGTGAAGAACTGATCAACGAGGCCTCCTCTAAAGAGGAAGTGTGTGAAAATTAAATCACCGCGGAGCCGTCGAAATTCAAGTGGGTATAGGTCAAGAATTTCAAGTCGAGACTCATACGCGACGTTTCTCAGGCCTGTGGCTAGTTTGGTAGCCACGCGCTGGACACGCTCAACAGCTAGTGTCTTTCTTTAGACCGGTATACACGACCTGATTGGCATACTCTAGGAGCGGTCTTATATAAACCCCGTACAGCGTTTGGAACGCTTTTTTGTCTATACGGGGGAAAGTGCGCTTGATCATCCTAAGAGAGGCAAACCCTTTTTTCGCCGCCATCTCGTGATGATGCGTAAAAGATAGGTTAGACGACAACCGGATGCCCAGATCTTTCTTCAGATCGATTTCCATGATATCTACTGTGCCGATTGCACTGTGAATCACAAAGGCGTTGCCGGAGTCGCCACCGAGTGACATATGTGCGCGCTTATTGTCATTTAGTGGGAGACTCCAATCGTCCGACCAACGCTTAATCGCGTCAAGATCAATCTGTAGTGCACTGGGATCAGTGGCATTCCAGATTTTTAGGTCGTCGGCATATAAGAGAGCATTGCTGGAAATGTTGTCCGGAAGGTCATTGATATAGATCAGAAACAATAGAGGACCTAGCAATGACCCTTGAGGAACTCCTGCAGAAATGAAAGAGGGAGATGAAAGGTCTGTTCCGGTTTTAACTCTAAACGTTCTGTTATCAAGGAAAGAAACAATCCAGCGTTATTATAGCTCTTACTGCTCGCCTATCAAACTTTCCTTCATGGTATTGTTTGACACGCTCTCACATTCGTCAGCACCAGATTGTTTCAATGAGTTAATTTGCCGTTGACCGATGGCTACTAGTAAACTTTTTCATCAGAGGCCACACACAACATATGAAGACCCTTTCTCTGAAGTTTGACGTGTGAAAGTTTTGCGGTCATCACAGCGAGAAAACACGATGGTCTTAAGACCGGTGTCAACCCCTGGTTCTTCAACCCGAACCCCTGTGGGATTTCTTAAACCATTTCTTAGGTGCACAAAGAATGCAGGCGATTGAACAGTTCCAAAGGAACAGGTGTGCGTTTGCCTTGAATGCGAGCTAATCAAATGCTGATGAATCGCTCCTGCTGACTAAGGTTAGTCTGCTCAGTGACAAGTGATCAACAATTCTGACAGTGTTGATTCTAAGGGTCGGGTTAATAGAATTACTTTCCAGTTAGTAAAATACCTGTTGAGTCAGCACAGACGTCAGGAAAGGCAAATGGTTCGATTGAAATTTACACGATACCACTGCCAAAAATTACAGTGAAAATGCCTCCTCGCCTTAAATTTCAATTCACCGGATACTCCAACTGTTCAGCAGGAAGGGCATTGTAACGTTTTGTACAGTATTTTCTATTTCGCAATTCTTATTGTTATTCACATCTTTTACCTTCCCCAACTTCACATATACAGCGGATGTTTAGACCAACTTAACTGAACTAATCAATAATCGATAAATACAAATCACTCACTTCTCGGTTCTCGAACCTTGCGTTCTCTCTGCGTCTAGTTTTGTTAGTAGACAGATTTTTGGAGAAGTGGAAATTAACTGAATCAACCGGCTATTGCGGCAAATTTCTTTATTTATCTGTCATCGGAATTAATCTATCGGTCGTCCAACCAATCTCATCTCTGGCGCTATCTTTCTTTCTTGTGGTGGCCTATTCAATTTAACGGACTCTGTTTTATCAGTGAATCATTCCTACTTTACCGATATATCTCCCGTTTAATTGGTACGTCTACCTGTGAACTTATCCACCACCGTTACGACTTTTCTTTGGTACTACCATATTTTGGCCACTTTTATCATTTGACTTATTAAGCCATTACAGCATTCAGGCTGGCCCACCCAAAAACGCCTCATAAAATAACCATTAGTCAATGGACAGTGAACTCACCAGAATAATCGATTACAAATTAAGAGGAGAACGTGACACATCATCAGTCAAGAAGGTTCTAGCAAATGTGCAATTATGGCTATCAGATGTAGACGGATAAGGCATGTGCGTGCAGTCATTATGTGAAATTCATCACACTTGTTGACTGATTGCAGCAAATGGCAAAATAAGAGTAAATTAGGGGTGAACCACTTACAAGGGAACCAAGTATTTTTCAGTCGACCCCCGACAGTTCAATAAACACAGAACTTACCAAAACAGTTGCACTGTTTCAACGTCGTTTCTAAGTTCATGAGAAAATGCCGAAGGGAACTTGTAGACGGGCCTTCTTGAGAGTTAAGTCTGTAACCTAGCCCGAGCCGTGAAAACGAGTGAGATGTTCTTCATGATCTTTCGTAGCACAACTGATAGACAATTGTTTATTGTTATACCATGAACGTCCCCATCTACACGAAGCGCTTCCGTCGGATTCCAGCGGCACTGCTCAGTGTGAAGAATCAACAGAAGTAAGCGCACCAATTTTAACCGCGTCCTGACGGAAATGCCTGATCAAGCCACGAAGTTCTTAAATGAAAATGCATCAGTTCGGAGTTGAGGATTACCTTTGAGGTGGAGTTTACTTCAATCTGCCTTATGATAGCCTCCGCCCTGGAATAGTGTATAAACAATTTTCGGATTTTTATTTTGATCTCATTAATAAGTAAAGTGATGCTTACGTCCACTGGTTGATGGCACTGTATGCCAATTCTTGATAAACCAAGCTTTGGTACCACAAACTGAAAACTGTTCGGATGTCCTTCCACACCTGAGAAGAGAATAGTGCTACCTTCAAGAAGTGGTAAGAGATGTCCAGGTACTCCTCTAACTGTCACAAAACCAGGTTTGGTGATATATTTTGGACGTAACAGTTTTAGATCAGGTAATGAGATGGACAAATATACACTTTCCGGGTCCAAAGTTCACTGTTGTACGTCCTTATCACCAGACAAGAGTAGTAGAAATATATGTCAACTAGTGAGGAAACGCTGACGGAAACAGCCAAACCATCCAGTTGAGCTCCAAAGTGAGTAAAATTTTCCTGGGAAGACAAATCTTCAGTTGTTTGTCGATGGAACTAAAGTACCCCACCCTACCAAGGTAATAACACCATGTTCAGAAGGCTGCATATTCAGCCTGAACGCCTTTGATCGCAGGGTATACAGTGGGCGAATTTACTTGGAGTACACTTTACATCGAGCGGAGAAGTAACCGACGATATTGTAGAGAACATGACTGACATAATTTGTCGCTTCTTGCTGAACAGTTGCCTTACTATTCCTATATATTGTAAGGTAATGAAGTAGTTAATCTATCTCAACCCCACAGCTAGGCTCGGTGCAACACTAATAAGATCCGCACTAAGCAAGTCAAGTAGTTGTACAGCGTGTTTTCAACAGTGTAATAAATCAGTAATGAGAAATATGTTTAGTGACATTCACCACATCCTCCATAGTTTAAACGAGAGTCAGGATTGTTGAAGTTTCTGTGTTGTTTATTTCTGAGGCAGTCGGACAGTCGCGATTGTGCCGGTTTATCCTCAAAAGCATCTTCAACCGAGGACCTTGAACCTACATTAAACTAAAGAATATCGGCATTGGTACTGGGCGCCGGAGGTCAGGGGCAGCTAACTTATAGGCAGTTTGATCGAGATGTCTACGACGGTTAGATTCATCATCTAAATCAAGCACGCGGCACGTTCGCATTAACGGGTTGTTGTAAACAATTCCACGAGACGATTGCAGATCATCACCACGATGGTTCACAACTTCGTTGGTTCCAAAATAAGTATTTTGGTTGGGAGAACACAGTTTTGGAACAGCTTAACCGGACTGCTCTTAGTTGTTTAGTGATCGGAATATCGATGCTGCATCAAGAAGTTGCCCACACCATTACCCAGTTCTTCAAAATTGGACGGGTTGGCAGACTTGATGGAGGTTTTCAGAATAGGCGCAAAATTCTCAGCGGCACCGGTGGATTGTGAATATCTTGATGCGGTGAACAGATGTCGACATATTTTCTTCAAACCTCTGCCCAATGAAAGGAGTGTCATTGTCAGTGAACAACGCATGTCGTGCTGCTTCCCGATTGAACGCTTGCTGCAGTGGACTCAGAGTAAAGTCTGCAGTTGCTGCCGACGTCAAATAAGCTTTCGGCCAACGTGAACGTGAATTAAAGATAATCAAAGTATAGTATTTATCCGAGGGTAGACCACAATAATCAGCAGGTATTCGTTGCTAGGATTCACAGGTCATTGGCCAGGATGTCCATTCTGGCGGTCGCGATTGCGCTTTATGTAAGCGCTGGACAAAGCTTTTAGAGACGTTACAAAGATCGGCATTCAATTCCGGCCACTGACAAACCAGACGTGTCAATGATTTCATCTGTTCAATTCCCAAATTACTGGGGTTTACGTCACCTAGTACTGCGGACCGTAATGTGGGAAAAATGACAATTCTAGTACGAAGACCCAGTAATCCATCGGAAGTAACAGAGAGTTCCTGTTGAAGTTTGTAGACTTAAAAAACCTTTGCCCGACACCACGGTCCTAACCGTTACTTAATGCAGTCAAATTTGCGCGGCAGTATTTTCCAGCGTCACGAATAAAATCGGGACGAGAAACTGGAAGTGGCCGGGTCAATAAACAACCTGAGTCACCACCCTCTCTACAGTAGGCATACCGAGATAGGTAGTCAGCACGGGGAATGAATTTTGCACTACGGTTGTGGATGTTATAGAATTACGCGGCCAAAACAAAACTTTATCGTTGAACCATGGCCGCAAAAAACTTGGCAAGGGATTTGTTAGGATTATAGATGAATTTCAAAGCTTCATGATCATGACCAGTAACTACAGTGAAATTAACACGAAACAATTATTTGTGAAGTCCAGTGATCGCCTAGTAAACCACTAAGGCTTCTTTTCTTTTTGCGCATATCCACGCCCTGCCGAATAGAGGCACCTAGAATTACAAGTAACAGAATGACCCTCTTGTTTTAGCACAGCCCCAATAACCATCGGAAACGTGTCAGCAATCAATGTTGATGGTAACTTTGTACAGAACGTAGGTAGTACTTCATCGGTAGGCAGAAAATTCAACGGAATTCGGGGGCTCGCTCACGTGAGTTAACTCAAAGAAGCCTACTTTGAAGAAGATCATATAAGGGTTTTGCGTTTTCAGTGAAACTAGGAATGAATCGAGAGTGATACTGAAGAGTACCTATTAAAAAACGAAATTCATCAATAGTCTTTGGAGTGGATGCCCCATATAGAAATGAAAAACGATCAGGATCAGGACGATAACCATTCTGATCAATGGGAAACACTGAACGCGAGAACGTGGACGTAACAAGAGTGCAGTTGGAAGAATTAATGGCAACATTTAGAAAGCAAACTGTTCCAGTAGAGAATACGATCGCTCATCATGAACAGACATGTTTGGCACGCGCACAAAAGAATCAACTTGATAGATGGAAGCACCCTTTGGATTGGCATTAACGGCGTTCCTAACATCTTGAAATATAGCAAGCGATACATTCAGGCCGAAGGGCAGAAAACTACAGCGAGTTAATCCGGAAAGTGATATTGGTTGTTGTCAGAGCACTGGAAGCCTTATCAAGTAGAAACTGTAAAAATGCGTCCTTTAAATCGAGCGCTGGAAAATATTTTAAACCACGAAATTGATGTAGAAAGTCCTCAGGATCAACAATGGCACAAACCTTCTGCAAAAGGAACTTGCTGAGTGTGTGTTTGTAATCACCGCGAATTCGATACGTTTTATCGTCACGTTTAAGCGGAGTGGCGGTGAATATAGCCCAAGTCGAGCACTGCAAAGGGGTTAATGTGCTTTTCCTCACAAGTTGGTGGATCGCTTTTCCGACAGGTTCACTTAACTCAAAAGAGATGAATTGTCGTCTCATAAAGATCGCGTTGATTTTGAGTTCGAGCGAAGCCGTTGTTGATTCTGGCCAGAACCAGTGGAAGTTGTGTTCGGACCACTCCAACTGAAACTGGTAGCTGGACGGCAAAAGGACGGCTGAGGGATCGAAACTCAGAACTGCCGCACCCAGCGCAGCGACGCTACCGCCCGACTACCCGTCCACGACCGGCCGTCTGCCCAATGCCTATCTTAACCGGTCCCTATACCTATACCCCATTGGCCAAACTATCGCAATGTAGGTCCTACACATATATACCCCCGTAGTGATTACAGTAATTACTGGCCGAACGTTTCTCACATTATTACACGTAACCAACCCTGCTCCGACACTGTGAACCTCCCCTTTGAACTCGCTCTTTGTTTGTTTTGTACCGCCGCACTGAAATGTTTACGCTACCGTGTTATTGGTTGATATTTGCCGACGGTTAAATTCCGTGCACAGAGTTCGCTTGGTTGTAAGTTATATAATTCGCAACGTAAGAGCCTGGCCGTTCGTCAAGTATCACTCCATAGTCAGACCCGGAAAGGGAAATTCCGCGAACCAACTCGACACACTGTTCCCCACCTCATATCCCACATAAGAGTTGTATATAGTACAATATACTTAAATTCATTATCAAGCATTGCTGCTTCTGATCCATTCAGAGGATGATCACGCCGACCTGGCCCACAAAGAATGTTTCAGTATGCGTTCACATCAGTTGCTGCTTCAACCTGATTCGCATTAACTATGAGCAACGTCTGTCTGTGCAGTATAGGCTTACACTAATAGCTGCTTCTACTGTAGTGGACAAGCGGGTATGTGCTAGACCCTCGTCCACTAACAATTTAATACGCCTTTCCCGAGGAGCAATCGTAACGTAGTCCCAACAAGCATCGAACTACAAAAAGCAGAGGGGTTTGGAAACGAACGATATATTTTCGGCTGTGTTTGGAAATATGATAAATAGCTAGCTCCAGCCTAGTCTTGGACCAACGACGGCAACTTAGAGGAAAAAGAAGAGAAGCGCGAGCCAGGCCAAAGCCCACTCGGCGGTGCTCAAAAGCATGCCAGATGAAAAGTGCGTGGAACCTTCGAGTGCGTTAAACAACGCTCGAATAGGTTCGGGTTAAACGACCTTGAAGAATGAAATAATAAATGAATCGTTAAGAAAAGAGCAAGCATTCGATGCGTGCAATTAGTTGCACGACTGAAGAAAGTGGCACTGAGTTCGTACCAGGCCTCCTATAGCAGGCGTATGTAGAATCATGCGTACAGAACAAACAAGCAGGAAAACACGGTTGCAGCCGGGATCCTTAGTGAAGCCACACGATCGCCGGTCACTGTACAACCTGATCCACTTGAGCTATGAAAAACGTCCGTGTATGCATTATAGGTTCACACTAGTAGTAGCTCCACCCGATTGACTTAAACTACCAACAAAGCCTCAGAATGCACTGTGTTCCAACTAGTAGCTGCTTCAACCTGATCCACTTGAGCTATGAATCGCGTCTGAGTATGCATACACACTAGTGGATGCTCCAACTTCGTTCACTTAGGCTACGGATAACGTCTCAGCATGCAATATGCGTTCACACCAGTAGCTTCTCCACCCGATTAACTTAAACTATGAACAACGTCGCCAACACAGGATGTGTTCACACTAGCGGCTACTTCAATGATTCACATAAGCTATGGAGAACGTCTGTATACGCAATATACGTTCAAACTAGTAGATGCGTCGACCTCATTCAATTAAGCTATGAATAACATCTTAACATGCTGTATGCAATCACACTAGAAGCTTCTCCACCCAAGTGACTTAAACTACCAACAACGTCTCAGACTATAGGATGCGTTTGCGCTAGTAGATGTTTCAACGTGATTCACCCAAGCCATGAAGAACGTCTGTGTATACAATATAGGTTCACACTGATAGACGGTCCAACCTCATTCAGTTAAACTATGGATAACGCCTGCGTATGCAGTATATGTTCACACTAGTAGCTGCTCCACCCGATTGACTCAAGTTATGATTAGTCTCTGAGTATGCAGTATATGTTCACACCAGTAGCTGCTCTTTCCGAACCACCTTTGCCATAAAAAATTGGGAGAACGAACACATGCAAGAAGTGATGAAAAATCTGTATTTGGGGCGTTCGGGATACATGGTAATCATCATATTGATTCCGTTGATTGCCATATTGATTGGGCGTTTTCTGCACCACGATAGATACTTGGCGTTCTAAGCATCATAGTGTGACTGGCTGACAGGTATGCATTCCGGTGATCGGCAGGCAGCTTGATTTCATATGTTTCCGTATATTGTCACATATGAACGCCACGCGACCTCAGTCTAGTTAGAAACAATGCAGTAGAGTGAATAGAATTTACTTCTGACGATTCTCGATGACAGAGTGGAAAATGACATCCTTTTCTTATGCCGATCCATATACACCGAAGATGGAAACAACCGCATGGTAGCATCATTTCTAACCATTTTTCAGAGTAACGTTTCATCCACCAGCGTCTACCTGAAATCTTGCAGACGAAAAGAAATAGTATGACTATCGATTAGAAAAAGAAGCTGGAATTGTTGTTATACATGTTTCACTATCAGATGTGTTGGTGTTCCTGTTGAAGTGCAAAGCAAACACAGTATGGTCGTATATTTTCTTTTCGGCCATATCCTCAAAACGTTGCAAAATGAAGCACTCTCAGGCCATGGGATGACGTATTTCATCTCGAAAATGGCAATTATTGCATTTATAATACTTGAAAAAGTGAGCTAACGTCAATAACGGGTTGTTTTTTCGAAAATGGTGGAAAAAGTCTTCATCACCAAGCTAATACTTTTGGGACTTATTTGATGCAGTTCAATTTTTCCATTAACGTCGCTTGTTTGCAGTTGATGTACTGTAAGTACTTCGCCTGAAATTCCAATTTTAAAATATCAGAAAATCTTTAAAAATCGGGGATTCGCGCCATCATGGTAGTTTTGTCTTTTAAACGAACTTCAAGGCGGATCCCATGAAACGGATAATTCCCTTATTCGGATGTTTGGAAGATGGAAGAGTATTTTGACAACTTTGACATTTGGTAGTCCTCGACACCTGAATCGGATGACAAAAAATATTTAGTATTTTTTCTCCACTTCATCGGCATTGGAGTTCATGCTTTTTTCAGAAACTGGGCCCTTCCCTAGTCATTACTCAATTGTTCCTGTCCCGCACTAGAGAAAAACTCCTCCAACACTTCAAACGGGTTAATTTTCTATCAGTTGAAAGAGCCAAGTGCAGTGTGCAAATTCGATCAAAATCTAGGTCGATTCGTGAATTCGTCCTGCGATTGCAAACAGGAGCAGCCAGGCGTGAATATAGCAACCAGTTAAACTATCAGCCACAGCATATCACATATACGTTATCGATTTATTACTGGTATTAGCTTACCAGAGTTTCAACAGAAACCTCACCTGTATCGTGCTCAAACGTTTCAGGTTATCGGTAAAGTAAATGAACAATATGAAGACGATACTAGAAAATTGGCTCAAATCACCTTGCTATTACTGGCTACTCACATTTTTGTTTTGCTGTTGCCTTGTGCACCAGAAACCTACGTACGATTACTGTTATTCGTTATCGAATAACATTAACTTCGTTACGTAGTAAATTATTTTGGACACATTATCTACATCCGCTTTATATTGTATTTTTGGTACTCTGCTTCTCAACATTCATACAGTTATCATCATTGTTCAACGCATCAACTTAACTGATTATTATCTGAGTAGATATTTACTCAGTTCCACTATTTCTTCGCTCTACCTTCTGTTCTTGCAGTTAATCGCTTTTTGTAACGTTGACGCCTGCCGTTTCTGTTCACAGTGATACGTACTGGATCTAGCAACATTGGTAGATCGGAAGTATTGAGTGCTTATGACTGATTCGGCTGCCGCATGACTGTTTAGAACGGCATGCAGTGCTAGGTGTGCTCACACCGGTGCCACATCAAGTGCAGACCAGTAGCCCTTGCTGGCCTCTTAAAAAAGCCATTTATATGCATGAGCTGCCTTTCTCGTGAAGGCTGCATTTTGTCTTGGGCTGTACCCGTCCCGCTGCTCACCACTCCTAATGGGCAGTAATAAGACACATGTAATTGTGGTTGCATGACGTCTAAAACTATCAATGCACTGCACACTGCCACGGTTGAGAAAACTCTGATGAGAATCCAAACGGCTTTATCTGACAGGAAGTCAGAACTGAGCACACTGAACGGGTCATGCCCTTCCAGGTGTGGTGGTTGCTCGTGAGGCGGTGGCTTCATCCACAGTTCAAATTTAGGAACCCGCAACAAAGTTGAAGGACTGGACACTCCGGAAAAAGAGGCTCGTCTTGTGTGGATGGCTTTTGTTCACATCCTTCCTAGAGGAACAAGCCATGGTGGTGCTGAGCACCTCATTCCATCCAGAATTAACAATCTCGGTTTCTGAGAGCAGACTCCGCCCTAAAGCTACCAAGAAGTCACTCGGACTTCTTGTGACGTTACTTGCAAAGATTAGCAAGAGAAAATAACTGGGAAAAACGGTTCAACTGAAGAAAAGTCATGTTAATCCAAGGGGTTCTCCTGGATCGCCCATTCCAGTAGCAGCAGAGGCGCTCCCAGCATGATAGAACAAGCTGGCGCATCAAGGCTGACCCAAATTTCAAACCAACGTAAGAGTCCTCATCCTTATTTTTAACAGAGGACCAGTGCCCCCGAGTGAATCAGCCCACGTGCCCAAACACACATCAGAGGGGGCTGCTCCCATCCCATTGGATTGTCAAACGTCCTTGGAGCTGCACAAGTCTCAACCAGTAGCCCCCAACGACGCCACGAACTAGCCGCCTCGCTGTAAACCCAAAACCACCCCGCCTTCAAAACGTCCTGCTAGAAGTTACTTTATTCTCGAGCTTTATGACCCAATGAGTGTACATGGGTCACCGCCTGCATCCAGAAGGGCCCGTATATTGCTCATTCCAGCTGCATTTTCCTCTGCCGGATCACGGTCATTTCGTTCCAAGTTTCCTTCTAGCCTAAAATCCCACCCGAATTTTCGAGGGTGAAAAACTGCAAACCGCCCACCAGTAATTTAAAAAGTGAGGGCGATTCAAAAGCCACTGACCCTGAGCCAACAGAAGCGGGGAGCGTTTTTCCTTTCGTACCCGCGAAAATTTAAATTTGCAAAGATTGATAATACACCGACTGACCTTGAAACGCAATTTTCTCATTGGGTAGTTTGCCGTCCTAGATGGAGGTGGAGAGATTTACGTTGGTGTACATATGGATGTACCAAAAGATTCTGAATTAGAGAGAACACATACTTACATAAGTGATACATGTAATAGCGTGATTCCCCGTATATAAGTTCATTTCTTGTATATATATAATCTATGTATATAATATATACGCGTACATATTATACATATATGAGAAACTAAAAGAAATTTTTGTACGAAATCAAACAATTCCACATATGAATACATATATGAATATATATACATACGAAAACGTATATTTGCACAGGAGTGTATTGTGTATATATTTTACATGGGCATATATATGTGTATACATATATATATATATATGTATGTACACATATGTATATACATATATACAATCTATGTTTATCATTTATTATTATTACTCACTTATCATTTTACTAACACTTCAGGTCACCTGTATTTCATTGGAATTTCTGAATAACTGGTGTACGAAAGGAAATTCACTCCCACAGAAGCGGGTGAAGCGTCCCACAGGAACGGTCACATATGCTCAGGCGGTGATGAAATGGCCGCTACCGTGCAAGAAGGCTCAGGAAACTGTGACGCCATCCGCGTGTTCCCTCTTGCTAATAGGACTGTTTTATTACGTTCTTTCTTGCGCCCTTTTTCTTTTTGTAGCCAACCAAATGAGGAGGTAGTCCTCAAGTGCTTGTACATTAACTGTTTGAACCTTTTGAACAAATTACCAGAAACCTGACGGTTGGTCTACGACATTTGCCCTTGTATTCCTGCTTCAACAGAGACCTGGTTTTCCGCAGATATCAGTGCTAACGAAGTGCATGTTTCCCGCTGTACCGAACGGACTCCTCTCATGGACGCGTGGAAAGCTGTGCTGTCCTTTTAAGCTGGAAGCCGCTAGTACCAACCGTCATGGGAGACTCAGCCTTCCCAGAGAAATGCATCGGACCCTGGTCTAAATTACAGCTTCGTAGTCGTGACGCGCTTCTTTTCGGTGTCATTTGCCGATCACTGTCGTGCAGCGCATCTGACGATCAGGTTACTCCTGCCGACTCAAACCGTCTGTCGTCCAAACAGCGTTTTTCCCATCTTCTCATTGTGGGTGAATTCCACGCGCCCAAACTTAACTATATAGCTGAGGACTATATGCTGAGGACTTTGACTGCGGATTTTTGGAATCCCTGGTAATGTTGATCCATGAGGAAGCCTAGACACAGCATGTCGAACTGCCTACACGGTATCGTCCAGGGCAGACACCATTGCTCGATCCGCTTGTCTTAAATGAAGCTCATCTGGTGGATACGGTGGTAATCAAACCACCGCTGATGCATAGTAATCACGTCCCTAGGTTTCGATTTTATTTATTACTGGTTCCAAGATATAAAGACCCCCCTCAGATATTTTCAGAAAGCCAACTTCGACGCGCTAAAAACGTATCTAAGTAGACTCAAACGTGCGTAGGATTTGGTGGACACAAACTACCATTCTTTTAAAGCTGCCACTCACGAAGCTGAGAGGCACTTGTTAAAAGCAAAATACTGAGGTTTTTATCTCGCTCACCGCCTCCGCAGAACACACATCGCCTTCCTGACTTACGCTCTCGTCTATTCTTTAAGCAAATTTTAACGGGCGATCCGGAGGATCTAGAACCTTTTCGCCCTGCACGAAACAGGTGCAGACAAGAAATCCGTCAACACACCCAACGAGCACAGTCAAAAACCCCACTGGCAGCTCGGGAGAAATAAGAGTGGTCTTTTCAAGTACGGGTCGCCGGAGGAAAACTAAGCCTTCAGCGCTTTCTCTGCGGCATTCCGAAAGGGAAACCTCCTCCAAACATCAAGTGGTTGCTGAGGTTTTCAGAGAATACCATTCAGCCGCTAACAGTTTGTGGTTCCGCTAGTTTGGCATCCGATTCTCCCGAGGAGAAATTTCTGATGCTCACTTCTAACAGCTGAATTCTCGGTGCTCGACGTCCAGAATATCTTGTTACAGATGAACTCACATAGTATGAGGGGACTAGACGGGATCCGTACTCGGATCTTGAAAGAAGCGACCCTTGGTTTGGCGGTGCGCCCATAATCCGTTTAAACAGACTTCGGGCCAACACTCTTCCGGTGACATGGAAAGAGGCCATCGTTACATCTATAGTTAAGACAGGCGGTCATCACCTCCGTGCTAGTTATCAGCCGATTAGCCTTACCAGCATCCCTTGTAAAGCGCTGGAGCGCCTGTTAAAACGCGCCATCCTTAAGCATTTCTTCTCAACTGGCCTTTTCTCCTCTGCGCAATATGGCTTTCTTCT
Source organism: Paragonimus heterotremus (assembly GCA_013368495.1). Taxonomy (NCBI): domain Eukaryota; kingdom Metazoa; phylum Platyhelminthes; class Trematoda; order Plagiorchiida; family Troglotrematidae; genus Paragonimus; species Paragonimus heterotremus. The sequence continues at coordinate 33,361 of LUCH01001415.1, forward strand.
TGATCGGTCATGCACAACCAACATGTTAGTCTTCACGGGTAGCCTGACGAACACCAAAGACAATGGCCGTATTATGTGCCGGTCGGATGACTGCAGTCTCCCTTTAAACAACAGCATATGTGCACATATGTCGGTGGGAGGAGACTCCGGGAACCTATCCGGGATACATGGTGTAAAAAGTGTAATACATATTGCAAACGTTAGTCCTGGAAAAAGGCCTGCCGACTAGGCTGTAGACCGGTTTATTCCTTTCTTGTCACCACAGGATGCCCCCCAAAAAGAGATTTCGAACGCCTGGGATGATAAAAAGAGCCTTTAACCGCATGGACGGATGTGTCTTTCAATATGGAGTGGATCTAGACACTATATACAAGTCAGTTGTAGGTACGAACTAAAAAATGACCGAAAATGGAAGCAGCTGACTCACAGTAGGTTGTAGAGGTGCGTTGTCTAGGGTTCCACCACGAGGAATGAAGTAACCAGTGGATACGATTTGTCATGTCGTTCCCAAGTAATTTTGAACGTCACAACAAAGGTAGTTTCGACGATGGATGAGTTCGGAAATGTGCTCAAATAAAGGCCGATTCCGTTAGTCTCTGACTCTCCCAAAAGCTGTGCACACATGATTCTGAACGCAGAGATAGAACACAAGGCTCGCGACCCTGAAAGTGTGATTCTTATTGTTAACTGATACGTTTCAGATGGTTTAAACATCGGTTGTAGATGTGAATTTAAAGAAAGATGAAAATTGTGAAGATCAGCAAGAATTATGTGGTACGCAATACCATATAAAACGCTACATAGCTCCCCCTAGAATGTTAGTTAGGGTATGAAACGCTCAAAAATAAGATGAGTGACATTAGTCTAAGTAGTCTACAAAGCGGACAGTAAGTTTGTGCGGTCGTCCGCAACGCATGTGTGATGAAGGAGCATGAAAGAATCGTACATCCTTGGCAGAAGTAGTGGAATCTGAAAGTGTTTGTGATGTGTGCGGAATGGATTGATTCGGAAGATGTGGATGAAACGAAGGAGTAGTCACGGCCGGGGGGCAAGGAGAGGGCAAGTCTGAAGGATCCAAATAGGTTACTTGTAAGAGATCGACGCTTAATTACTCGCGAGTGCCGTTACGGTTGCTGTCAGAATATTTGTCTTTTCGTTTGACCACTCTAAATGGGCCGTCGTAGGGTGGCTGTGAGAACATCTTCTGTGCATCAGCTCTGTTGAACACGAAGGGGCAAGTACGTATATCTTCGTTTACTTGGATCTTCCTCGGGGTCATCCTCGTCGGGGTGGGCTTCAACTTGAGCATGTACAATTTCAGACGTGCGACGTAGGATGTTCGATCTATCTCGCCAGTTGTCCTAGGATCCGTAAATATTCACATGGCCAGCGTAAGGTGCTGCCATAGACGAATTCAGCCAGGGTGCGGCCAGTGCCTTCCTTGATGATGCTACTGATGCCCAGCAAAATGAGTAGTAAGTTTTCCCATCAGTTTGAACCAGATGTCGTAGCAAGCATGGCGACTTTATGTTGACGATGGAAACGTTCCACTAAGCCATTTGTTGTTCGGTAATAGGCGATTGTTCGGAAATGTTCACAGCCGAGTAAGTGCTGCAGATCGCGAAGCAGCGTAGATGAGAATTTGGAACTGCGGTCAGTAGTGATGGAGGCAGGTACGCCCAAGGCGGATATCCAAGTTCCCATAGACGTCCGTGAGAGGTTTTGATTGAGATTTTACGTGCTGGCGTTGCTTGCGGCCAACGTGTGAAACGATCAATAAAGGTCAACAAATGCGTAAAACCGTTCGGGGGTGGAAGTGGGCCTCCAATGTCAATGTGAACGCATTTGAAGCGGGCGTCCGGTACACTGAAAGTGCCGGATGTGGTGACGGTATGTCTGTGTACCTTAATTCGCCGGCAGTTTAGACAGTGCTTGACTCATCCACGTTGGCCGTTGCACATGTTCGGCTCGATGAAACGGTCTGTGATTAGTCCGACGGTGGAACGGATGCTTGGATGGGAGATAGAGTGAAAATGGCTGGAAATACTTCGCCGATAGTTGAAGGGACATAAGATCGAGGTTTACCGATCGATATGTCACGGCGGATTTTCGAGTCGCAGTACAGCATTGGTAAAGGAACAAATTGCAAGAACAAACGAAAGCGTAATTGATTAAATTCTGCATCGTTTTACTGGGCCGCCATCATGGCTTTTAAATCGAGAAGAAATGGAGAATAGTTGTAGTTATTTGCACAAGATAAAGCGTCCGTAAACAGGTTGTTTGAACCATCGATGAGCGGATGTTCCTGAGGCCAAACGGCACACGAACAAATTCGAATGGGCCCAAATGGGGTTGTCATCGTTGTTTCAGTGGTGTTGTCGGGAGCCACAGGAATTTGATGATATGCTTTGATGATATCTATTTTATAAAAGATCTCTTTCCCAGATAGACCAGTGGGAAAATCATGAATGTGCGGAATGGGACGGCGATTCGTCACGGTGGCGTTGTTCTGCACTCAGTAATCACCGCATGGTCTCCAGTCTCCCGCCGTCTTCTTGGGGACCATGTGCAAAGGCGGCGACCACGGACCATTCGAAAGAAGGCTAATTCCGAGACGCAGCATTCCCGCAAATTCCACTTCAGCGATCTTTAGCTTCTCAGGAGATAGTCGGCGTGGGCGCGTGAATCTGGATGGTCCTTTGCTGATGATGTGATGAACAACATCATATTTCGGCGCCGTTTTACTAGGTGTGGGTTGGTAGATTACCGTTGGTTGCTTCAACGGCACCGTAGACTGGCTGGCCTACAGAAAAGCCCTTCGAAGTCCGACCGAACTGACGGTGGTGGCTTCACCTTGGACACACAAAGTAGTGGTGCCGTCTACCAGTTCCCGGCGGCTGAAGTCAACAGCCAAACCGCACTTCGCGAGGAAATCGACGACGATGATTGGGTGTTAGACACCGACAATCCCCGAAATCCAGGGGAAGTTATGGCGCAGTCCGAGGTCGACCGTCAGCAGTTGTTGGCTGTAGGCCACGAGTTTAGAACGGTTAACCGCCTGGAGTGTGCACTCCGAGGGTTTGAGACTGCATTCAAGTTTACCCGGGGGTATAACGCTGACCTATGCACTGGTGTCGATCAGAAAACGAAGTCCAGTAGAGTTGTTGTGGACATAAAACAGACGACTGTCGATGTGGCCAGCGGCAGCCGTCGCCATTACTGTCTGGCTAAGTCGTTTCCCTGCTTTGCATATCCCTTAGGGAGCGGAGTGACATGTGTACATGGTTGTGTACATTTGCGGGCATCGTCACCGAAACGTCTGTGGTAATAACAGATGTCAGAGGTTTGGGAGTAAGAAGTGGGAGGTCGCCAGCGAGAGCGACATCGAGTGCGCGAAAAGATGCGGGCCCTCATATGGCGTCCGGCTAAGTTATTCACGGTGAATGTTGGCCGAGACGCCTGGCGTTGGAGGTTATCTAGCGTATCTTGTTGTGGATCAGCGCGAGGAGAAGAGTCACGTACGTGGCCGGTGGAACTCTTGAAGAAACACTCGTGAACCTTGTCCGCTGTTTCTGCTTACCATTCCAGTGGTGTGTCAGGGTCTTGTACAGATAAACATGACCGGGTATTGGGCGGGATATATTTGGTCCACGGCTGCCCGAATATGAGATCGCCTATGTTTTTATCACCGGGTATAGATCTCTTGCGGCGCAGTGACTGAGAGGGGATGTGATCACCCACCTCGATGTCAGAAAGTAACTGTTGCAGCCTGGCCTCGACTGAATCAGAGGTACTCTTCAAAATTGCTGCCTTGAGTTTATCATATGGGGACTCGTCTGGTTTAAAGTCGAATATACCAATTACTTCGGAAACGATGTCAGTGGGCAACGGTGTGGCCACATAATAAAAAAATGGTAGCCTGTGGGGTAATCTTACGATAACCGAAAAATGCCTCTACCTGAGTGAACCAATCACGAAGAGTTGAAGTGCCAAATGAGGGTAATTTAAGATTAATAGCATTCTCGGAAAATAAACTAGTATCGGAATCGAAAATCATTGCAAAATATTGGGAGTTCTGAGTTTATTGGTAACGGAACCAAAACAATACATACATATGGAATAGACGAGATGTAAAAATTCGGGCTCACCATTTACTATATTGGATCTAGACACTATATACAAGTCAGGTGTTGATACGAACTAAAAAAGCGAGGAAAAACGGAAGCAGCTGACTCACAATAGTTCGTAAAGGTGTGTTGGCCAGAGCTCCACCACGAGGAATGAAGAATCCAGTAAATACGATTTGTCGTGCCGTCCCCGTATCGAGGTTCGCAATTAAGTCATGTGAAAATCCAACCCAACACTGTTCCCCCAAATGTTTTTCTCCGCTTGTTCTACAGCCCCAGTTTCTGGCCGCAAATTGGACCTGGACCACTTGTTTTTGTTTCGTCGCGTCAATTCACAGCCGTGCAAATAGCCAATTGCCGCTTGTTGCACTTTGCTTGGGTGGTGCGCGCATCAACTTTTTGGAGTTTGGATCGTCTCCAGTGTTTATGAACCTTTAAACTACCCAGAAGAACTCTGTTAGGTATTGTTGTATTCAAGAAAGACGGAAAATATCAGTAGTATGTGAGCTTAATTAGAGCGAACGATTAACGATGCGTTACAGAAAACCGTCAGTCCACACAGCACGGGCAGCCGCCGCCCGCATGTGTCATCGATTGCTCGAAGGTCAGAGAAATCTTATTAGCCAACTGCGCGGCCCACTCGCATTTAATTGGACACAACACCATCTCCGCCCTTCACGTCTGACAATCTGTATTCCAGCGTTCGATATTCTGTCCGTCTTGATCTTAGGGGAAGACTGAGTTCATGAATACGCTTCAAAAAGATCCTTCCTGTACATCTGCCGTTCAAACATGGAATCATTCTGTCGTCATCGATGTCTTCAGTTTCCCCATGATTGGCAACAGGTAAACGTGACAGCGCATCTGCTACCTGATTATGGGCACCGGAAGCACGGTGCATTTGGAAGTCGTAATTGATTAGCCAAGCGTACCATCGGCTGGTTCGAATGGGATTTTGACCTTTATTTCCCCCGAGTAAGGGAAGCGTGATCAGTTAGTAATCTAGAGCGACGAGTGAGTAAATGCAGATGCCACTTTTCGCATGCCCACACACAAGCTAGGGCTTCTTTCTCTCCTGCGGAGTGATTCATTTCAGTGGGTGATAACGCTCGTGAGGCGTACGCCACCACCCTTTCAATTCCATTTTGGAGCTGCAAAAGAACAACACCTAAACCAACATTAGAAGCATCGGTGGAGACAAACGTAGGACTGCTCTCCCCGAATGTAGTCGCGATGACTGTCGAAGCAACCACACTGCCAACAGTCCGGTAAGCAGCCTCTAGTTCTTTGCCCCAACCGAAATCAGTATTATTCCTGAGTGTTTCACGCAGTGGTTCCGAGATTGTGGCAAAAGTGGAAAAATGTTGGAGTTATTAATCGCAGAGACCCAAAAATGGTTTCAACTCGTCACTTATTCGTGGTTTAGGACAATTCAGGATTGCAAATTTATTTTTGGAACATGGCTTTACGCTTGCGTTCGATAAGGTATGGCTGACGAACTCGATTCTCTATGCAGCAAGTTGACACTTTGTAAGATTCAACCGAAGATTCAATTTATTTAGATAACTTAGAACGGTGTGTAAATTCGCATTATGTTCACCTGCGGATTTACCGAAAACACAAATATTGTCCGTCTACCACACATCCAGTGGGATCGGAAAATGAAAGTGTCATGAACTTTTGCCATGCGGCAGGGGCACTGCTCAATCCCACAGGAAGGACTTCGTACTGATATTGGCCATCCTGTGTTAAAAATGGAGTGAGGGGTCGTGATTCTGGTAGAAGTGGCATGTGATAGTAGGCTTGGCTGATACCCACTTTAGGAAAGAACTTTGCACCCGACATTTTAACAATAAGTTCGACTGCCGTGGGCAAGGAATACTCTTCTACAATAAAGTGTCCGTTCAGGGCACGTAAATCTATGCAAACGCGTACTGTTCCGTCGTTTTGAGAACCGCCACGAGTGGGTGGATCCAGTCTGAGCATTAAACTTTCTCAGTCAAATCATGTTGAAATATTTTATTCAGGGCATCCGAAATCAACTCAGGCCTGACTAACGGCGCAGGACGAGATTGAGCAATTGCCATATGGTACAGCGTTGGGTTTTAAACATACCTGGTGCACACCAGCTAGAATTCTTCTGACTCCACCTAGAAAGCGTTTGGGATGCATCAGATTCAAATCGGAAATCTTGATGTTTGCTATAGTCATCGTGTGGATGGAAGGACCATTTCTTAGGGAGACCATAATGTTCCTTCCCATAATTGGTTTGGTATTCTTAGACGAAATGTAAACCTCTACTTTACTTTTGGACTTATTGTTAAAAAACGCGAGCAACGTAACGAATCATTTAATAGTTACAGGGTTGATGGAATAGCTTCTGAACGTATACGAAGAAGGTGATATTGGTAAAGTCATCAGGTACTTTGTACAAAAATCCGGGAGTACAACTATAATTGTTGGGGCTGAATCCATTTCCATGCACAACAAAACTGTTCTACCACCAACTTCAAAAAACACGGTACGTACGTCAGCGATTGAAAAAACGGTTTGTAGGCTTTTGATGAGGGCTGTGGCTTCTTCTCACGGATTGAAGAATGTGTTCGCTCCCCGTACATTCCTTCAGCTCGACATCTTCCAACGTTTCCGTGACAGCAGCAACTGATCTGGAGCGACATGCTTGCACAAAATGACCAGGTTTATCAAGTTATCCGCACGTAGCGTTAACTGTGGAGCAGTTGTTGTGGTTAGCCTTGCGGTTTGGACTTCCGCACCGGTAGCACGCTGTACGTTTCGAATGATTCAAACACGAACCAGTATTTTCTTTCACACGAGAAACCGTCACAGATTGGGATATCGTAGAAAACAATTTATCTTGATCGTCGGCCTGAACCTTGGTCCCCTCCAGATCGCAAGCCCTCTGCCATGCAAGTTTCACAGAAGTTTCGACCAGTAATATCTCTCAAATCCTCTAGTCACGGACGTCAGAAATCAACTATTGTATCAAAAGAACCTCCTCAATTTTCTTCCGCGGCAACGTACCGTACTCACATTGGCGGACTGAACAAAGCAATCTGGGGATAAATCTGTTCAAATCTTCTGCTACCGCTTGGTATAACAACGGTAATTTGAACCATGAAGTGGCAGTATTCATCCGTAATCCTCAATGTTTACCGAGATCAGCCAGCGCATCCGGAAACGTAAGTTTCGACTGCGGGTTTGGGGCATCGAACAACCGTCTACCTTTGTCCCCCAGTTTCAGTCTCTGTAACGTCAACTTGTGATCCTCAGTCAGTTTGATCTCACACTTGAAAACTGGCAACAGTTCCACGTAGTCGATGGACATACACTTCCATGACGTCCATTTTTCAACCGAAGATGACACGGCACGATCGGTCCAAAATGAATCCGAGGCTTGTACTGAATTCGACATAATGGAGGTTTGATCGTTCGACGCCAGTTGTTGTATTCAAGGACGACGGAAAATACCAGTAATACGTAGGCTTAATCAGAGCAACAGATTAACGATACGTTACGGAAAACTGTCAGTCCACACGGCACAGGCAGCCGCCGCCCGCATATGTCACCGATAGATTGGAGGTCAGAGCAATCTGATTGGCCGACTGCGTGGATCACTTGCATTTGATTGGATACAACAGGTATGGAGGTCATATTATGTGATTATAGTTCATCTTTAGCCTACTTGGCATCCAATTGCAAGTATCCCCCGGAAACCATCCGTCGATCGAAACTGTTGAGGTTGTCTACTTATTAACTTTGATGATTTGTTAATTAGTACCGTGGCCTTGTGAACCAAGCTTGTTTTGACTAGTTGAGGCCGTTGGTCAGGTGCTACGCGTTGCTCACTGTCTTCGTGGAGGACCGTACAGTTCTCGAAATTGATCTTCAGTCTGCTTAACCCCTGATGATGTCTGATACCTGCCAGACAATCTGTACTGGATGGTCAATTGAAGTCAGTCGAACAATTCAAAGATGCTGCTGATTCTATCTCATGCTCTAGTTCCCGTGGTAGTTGTAACAGCCGTAAGAGTGTTCAGGCCAGATAGGCGTTGCTACCAGCTGAACTGAAAGGAAGAGAGATTAAGGAAGAAGTCAAACTACGGATGGTTTCTGGTGAGAGCTAAGCCAGATGTGGATAATGTGTAGTGGACAAGTGAGTATGCGCTAGACCGTCGTCCACTAACAACTTAGGATGCCTTTCCTGAAGAGCAATCGAAACGAACTCCCAACAAGCACCGAACTGGAGAACGTAGTGGGGTTTAGAAGCAAACGGTATATTTTCAGCAGCATTTGGGAATATGATAAGTAGTTAGCTTTAGCCTAGTTTAGGACCAACGGCGGCAACCGAGAGAAAAAAGAAGAGGAGCGCGAGATCGGCCACAGCCCAATTGACGGCACTCAAAAGCGTGCCGGGCGAAGAGTGCGTGTAACCTACGACTGCGTTAGAAAACGCTCAAAAGTTCCAAGTTAAACGACTTTGGCGAATGAAACGATCAATGTCGTTAGGGAAAGAGCAAACATTCGTTGTGCGCAATTAGTTGCAGGGCTGAAGAAAGTGGCGCTGCGTTTGTATCAGACCTCCTATTGCAGGTGTAAACAGAATCATGCGTACAAAACAGACAAGCGGGAAAACAAAGTTGCAGCCGGGATCTTTAGTGAAGCCACATGATCGCTGGTCATCACAGATGCTAGGTTAAACGTTGTGCTAGCTGACGAGGATGAAGTTATCTATAATGAGTATGCGGACACAGAAAACAGAGATGACGGAAGTGGGCGAGACTCCCACATGCATAAGTTTCTTGATGACTGTGGGACACGTTTGAATCCGATAGTAGTCCGCACTGCAGGACCAGTGCCGACTACGTGTTGCGCAGAATGAAGCTTCGCGCTGGTTCCACTGTCTGCAGGCTTGGCACTTCCAAAAGTGGAACTTGGTTTCTTTGATGGCAACTCCATGACGTATTGGAAGTTTGTGCAACATTTCAAGAGCCATGTTGAATCTAATGTGTCGGATGATGGTCAGAGGCTACTTTACCTGATGTGATACTGTAAAGGTCGAGCTAGAGAGTCGATAGATGGATGTGTCACGCTAGAACCCAGCGCTGGCTATCGCAGAGCACGGCAGTTGTAAGAACTTCACGGACAGCCATATTCTGTTGCTAGGTCTACGATAGTTGGGTTGCTGTCCACCGGTAAATGCGTGGGCAACAGCGTCGGAGCCTTATCGCAATTGTCCACAGGGATGCAGAACTGCCCTATTACTTTGATTGAGACCGACTATGTGGCCGAACTCAACTCGACACTACATCAGAGAGCACCGTGAAAGCCTTGCCCTTGCATCTACAACATAAGGGGCAGAAGCTGCGGACCACGTTTTTAGTATGGCACGAGAACCGTCCTTTAATGAACCGACCGAGTTTTCCCGCGTTGCGCGAGGATTGCGCGCAGCAGATATGGTCAGTTAGCTAATGAAAGTGAACAGAAAGACACGAAGACAACGTATTCGACTGAGGGCAGCCATAAAGACACGAAAAGAGGTAACATTGAGTCATCCACTTTCCTCGTTGGACAAGATCGAGCGAAAGATCCTAGCAGCAGTTGTGCTTTGTGTTCTCATAGGCACGCCCCCGGGGCTTGTGATTCCTTCCTTGCCATGGAGATGCCTGCGAGATGGGACAGCTTTGTGACGACTCGGATGTTGTTTTGATTGTCTTAGGTTGTATCACCGAGTCTGAGATTGCGGGGTTAAGTCGCGTTGTGGCGTGGACGGCTGCAGTGGGCATCACCATAGTCCACTGCACCTCACGCGCACAGAGCCCCTGGTTTACAAAGGCAGCAGACTTCAGAGTACCTGAAATATTGTTAATACCGTTGAATGGCGCATAAGACTAGGTATAGTGTCGGCGAAACTTGACCCGATAAATGGTTTGGCGTCAACGTATGCATTCTTGGACACTGGTTCAGATACCGCCCCAGTGAAAGAGGAACTGCTTGAGCGTATCGGTATCATAAGCGCTCAGTCCACTCTGTCAATCACAACGGTGAATGGATCAACCACTACCAGTTGAAAAAATGTCCGCATAAGAATCGTTTCGCTGGATGGGCAAGAGATGGTTGACATAAACAATGCTTATTTAGCGACCGATTTACCCATACGACTTGCGTCGTCGATAAAGGAGAATGCCCAAAGATGGTCACATTTGAGGGATCTTCCATTCAGTGAGATGCACAATGCAAAAGTGACCATTCTTGTTGGCTGTGACGTACCCGAGGCTCACTGGGTCATGGACGAGAAACTCGGAAACCGAGGGCAACCCTACGCAGTCAGATCATTACTTGGTTGGGTCCCTAGCGACCCGCTGCAGAGAAAGCCGCAAGAGATTATCTCTGGGACTACTGCTTTTCTTCATGTATATAAATGACGTATGCGATGATATTAAACATGGTAAACCCTTTATCTTTGCCGGTGATATCAAAATCGTTTACACATTTCGACAGCCCAGCAACCTCGTCTTGTGCCTGCAAAATATACAACAGGACCTAGCATCATTTGAGTCGTAGTGCAAAATATGGCGCATGACGTTCAGAGCAAGCAAATCGAACATTACCACTTATGGCTGTCAAATGCCCAATGGGTCTGTCTCACTAATTGGTCATTATATTGACACCCCCACATCCGCTAGATATCTTGGAATATGTTACTAAAACTCCTTCAATTTCTCCGAACAAGTAGGCTTTCAGATAGCAAAAACTAAAAGGACAATAAGCTTGATCAAAAAGACATTCGGTCTACCGGGTGCAAAGCTGGTTGTTAACAAAATGTGTACTCGACCTCAACTTGAGTATTGCACCTTCATTTACTGACACCTACGCAAATCCGATAGGCCAGTGCTAGAAAATCCCCAACGACCATTTACCAGAAGCTTATTAAGATAATCATCTTCACTCACCTGCAGTAAATATTGCCAAACACTTGGTATTGATCCACTCTGGTTACGGAGACTAAAGTTGAATCATACAATTTTGTATAAACCGATACACTCGGACACCATCACTACAGCGTTCGCTGTTCATTGTCAACACAGCTCCCCATATGGTCCAATTTGCCAGCCCCATCTGCTCGGAAAAAGATAAGAACCAACTTCTTTATTGTAAGATATTCCTATATTCGGACTTGACTTCCAAGCCAAATTAGAGCCAGTAACAACATTCGGCGTTTTAAAAAGGACTGGACAGATTCCTTACATCAGCAAACATAATGTCCATCTTCAAACGTTCTGTATCTTCTGATGACCTTTTTGAATGTGGTCTGGAGAACATTTGGCCGTCAGCAGCAAGTAACCTATGTACCCGTCCCCACTATCAGGCTTTCAATTGAAACAGCTTGTCTGGAACTGTTTACTGCGTATCCACTGTTTACTCACACCCCATCTAGCATATGACTCCTTAAGTACACACGAAACCGCTTAATTGTATTTATCGGCGTCACTGTGCGCGCATTCCTCAGAATGTTGGACAATATAAAATTGCAGCTTATAGTAAATTTAGTGGAACAAATCTATGTAAAGTCACACTAAGAACGCAACGAAGAGAGAAAAGAAACATAACTAACACTTTCCACACATTAATTATGCCAACTCGTAATAACCCGTTCGCCCTGGCAAGCCGTCAGGCTATAATTGATGGTGGCTGGTACTGACGGTTTACTTGACCGGCATACAAAAACTCTCCACAGGAAACGGTGGAAAAAATACTCGCCATTTACCTCAAATAATTCCACTAATACCCCGATTCACAACGGACGCTGTCTCACCTGCCTCAAACCCCTCTCGTTAACCGTTATTAACTGTTATGTGCTATGAAGTCTAGATTCTAGCTTAAATACTGACTCTATAAACAAACCGACGTCAAATCTTCGTACGGGATTTTGATCATCCCGTCCCTGTAAACACAATCAGTGGAAAATTCTGCGTAATACAGGGTCAAATTATGGCTGGCTCGCCGTTGTGTTGTGATTGGCTGAATGCTGCAGCCTACGCACGGCTGATGTACGATGTCACGGAGCTGTCCAATCAAGTTTCTCCGGTTTAAACGTGCATGGCTCGGTGATGCATGGTGGAGGGGACCGATCGATTCGTGTGGCTATGTCTATTGGATGGATCTGTTGGGTCGTGTGGCGTAGTTGTGGGCGCAATCGAATGACGCGCTCATTCATGAGCTGGCAAAGTTGTCGACGCGGACTGCTTCTGAGCGATCCATGCACCGGTTGTTGACAAACCCTGAGGCCTTCATTATCACGGTGAGTTGCTGTTTGTGCGGTGGTCCTTTACATAGCATGTTCTTTCATGCATGAACATAATACCTTTGTACAGAATTGTTTCTACACTAAATATGCAAGGAGTTTCCATACATGCCAATAATTGTGTATAGGGTATTTCGGAAAGCGCTTATGATGCAGGTCGTTTACGTCTTAATGAGCAAGCTTAAGTTTGGCCAAGTTTGCTAAAGTTTGCTCAGTGCGCACTAATTAGTGCGCATTGGATGCGCTCCGTGGGGCGATGATATCTTTAAAGAAAGGTTCATTTTTTTGATTTATTCATGTATGTAGTTGTATCACACGTATACCGTCTTACCGCTCATTACAGCTACTTAAGAATGTTTGAAAGTCGAAAAACACAAGAATGCAATACAGTTGCTATCAAACAGGACTATCAACCGCCGGAAACGACTGTGCATGCTAGCGGTGGATTCCAGTGATCGGTTTGAAGGTGGTGTCCGTACAACAGTATCGACGAAGAGTAGGCGTTTTTCCAATAGTTATTTCTCGTATAGATGAAGTTGCATACAACGAAGCAGGTGCTAACAGATCCTCAGTCGCACGCGACTCAGGGGATTGTGTAACAGTGTCCAAATTGATAAAAGACTTGAAGGAATGGGTATCAGAGTATCGGATTCCCAGGAGAG
>LUCH01001415.1:58966-84479 GCA_013368495.1 Paragonimus heterotremus
AGTTGGGCGGCGTTCACAACCGTAGTACCTAAAACACTGTTATCCTAGCGAATGAAGCCTACAATGGAGGAGATGGCGCAGATTCTTTATACAGCTATGAGCAAAACTGCGATACTCACGCCAACACACTAACCTTCATTGTAGTGGTTTGTAGTAACTTTACATTCACGAGGTAATGTGAACTGACGCGGTGGTACTGGCAAGGCAACTCTCACGTCACAGGAAGTTTAGGATTTTAGGGGCGTCGAAGGTGATCTCACTACAGTCACCCGCCTGAGTGCACGGAGTCCGTGTCCGTATTTTTACTCGTTCAACTAAATGTCCAAGCGAATGCGAAGATTCGTGACGTGAGTGCAAATTATGATCGAGACTCAAACATAGGCAATAACAAGTAAGTTGAATCGCTGCACACTGAGTCATCTGGAACTGCATATCCCAGGGTGGCCATCGTGTGTTGATACATTTTATAGGGCATCTGAACCCACTAGACTGTAAGTTTGCCTAATACCTCATTTTGTTAATCATGGATAATTATTTCATAAGACTGCATTGTACACAGTTGCCCAACTTGATAAAAATAGATGTAACGCACTGGTGAGTAAATCATATCACGTGTTGGTGCCTCCCGAAACGCCGAAGACTGACTACATGCTTATCCATTGTTCGACTGTAATTAAGCTCTGGTATTTCGCAACACCATCCACGCTCGGAACACCTCGGCTACTTCGCAGTAAATGGGCATTTCATGAAAATTGTTTATTCTTTTTTAGTCCATTATCCAACTTTGCTCGTTATCCTATTTGGAGAGTTATTATAAGCTGTTTTTCCACTACAATTCATACAGCGTGGGATTGAGCTTGAATGAGAATGACAAAAAATGGAATGAAGTGCTTGGCACTTACCCAAATAAAGGAGTGGAATGTGGATATCAAAACTTCGTGAAAATTGTCGCGCTTCTTTCGCAATCGACCTACTGATTACTGTGTGAGTAGTTCGGTCATAACGTGAAATATGCGCAACCTTGTAAATGCATCGTCAGAATGGTTACTCCACCAGCCCTTCCCGAATAAACTTCATCTGAAAACACTTGTTCCTAATGGCCTTCACCGGAATGATGAAAAGCTGTTTCGGTATAACCTAGTCTCATTATTACAACAAAACTCGGGAAACCTTGCTGACAGCCCGCGGATGTGTCAATTCGTCAGGCCACTGCAGAATGGCGGTCCAAATTTGAATCCGTCAGATTACGGGGTCGCGAGCACCAGGGTTGTAGGGCGGCATGTGAATTATTTAACTTGGTTATTACACCTCCTTTTATCATAAGATGGAACCTAACAGCCGTTTGTGGTTGGCCTGCAAGTTACCAAGCACCCACCACAGTGCCGCTGTTCAGGACAGTAAGATTGCCAGTTATATTCAATACTTCCGACCATCTGTTTACCTCTTAATTTAGTTGGTGCTGTATGGGCTATTCGCAATTCAGACTCTTGTTCCTAGTAAGCCTGCAGATTACCCATCTGTTCTGTTTTCATTAATTACGCAAATATCTACTGAACTTCCGCCCACCATTATAAAAGACATTACGTTTGCCTATCCAGTTCTAGAGGTTTTGCAGGATCCGCCCAGAGGACGAAGTACTGAGAATTTTCAGATGGAAGGCTCTATGACTGAATGTGTTGTAAGTAAGAGCCAGGATATCCACCCATAGTACGGGAAGTAAACGTAGATCCGGAACAATTATTTAGTGGAGAATTCGAAGACGAAATTAAGGTATATGAGTGGTTCTATGTAAAACCGTAAAAACTAAGCATTTGACCTATTCTTACAGAGTTCGTTGCATACACTGGTATAAGAGTTATGGTAAACCAGAATATGCACAATAAAAATACACGTAGATGCGTTCGCACAGTTCAGTGAGAAATTAAACTCAAAGGACGGTCTGAAGGGGAAGAACTATGGTCAGATAAATCACGTAGATGGGGATTTTGGGGCCGCTCCAAACAAACTGAATAGATTTCGCTGCGTGTCGGATCGTAACCTGCACCCCAATTTGTTGATGAGTCTAAACTAGGTCGAATTGAACTGCTACGTCCACGTCTGCGTGGAGAACGTGAGTCGTCCGCATAGGACATTGACAGCAACGGCATTGCTGGTGGAACGGCACAGCAAAACTGCGATTCATCTCTTGGCGGTCGTGAGAGGTTATTGTTCGGCGCCAAACTGCAGCTGTCTCGTTCTTCAGTAGAAGATAGATTAGTAGTTCGTCGAGGGAAAGACGATCGGCCAGTAGCTCGTGAACTTTCCTTAATCGAGCATGGTGCATCACCGGATCTCGTCAGGCACTTCGTCTCAGTTTCTTCCTCATCGGAATCGGATTCAGCTAGTCTGTCCGATTGGTTGTCATAGTCTGGTTCCAAGTACATCCGCGAGTGATCTGATGTCATGTATGAGTACTTAACCTTATAGTTGGGAAATGTCCCCTTCGAAGCTTCACGACATGGGTCTGATTCATACCTGTCCGTTTTATTATATTTTTGTCTGGCATGAGCCCTGCAGCTGTTCACGGTAATATTGCTCGCACTGGAGGAACTGTTCGGGGTTTCGTTCACAGACTGTGCCGGCAATTTGTTATCGCTTTGCTGGGCAGACCGTTTATTGGGAATACTACAGACTTGATTGGTATTTCGTACTGGCCTAGGTAGGCTGCAGTAATTGAGCGGTGCCGAATGCAAATGATCTTGCAACACTGAGGGTTGTGCTTGGTAGGCGGTTTCAGAATGATGCACGTCACTTGAGAAATTGTAAAAGGTTGGTACATCTTGTGACGCTACAGAATCGTAGACAGGTTGATGCGAGTTGGATGATGGACACTGATTGAACCGAGGGGCCTGCGTGTTGGATTTGATAGCACCGGGCAAAGTGAGAATGGGCTGAGGAGGGCCAGTCAATGTGAACGGCGGCGATCCGGGGGAAATATAGGTGGTGGTGAGCACTCCGTGAAGATTTGGGCGTGAACTTGGGACTATCAACGGCCCGATGTTCGTATCAATTGGCTGATATAGATCGTCCGAAATTATTTTCTGAACACCATTGCACGAGTTCCGACGTCTGCAACCAAAATGATAAGTAAGCAGCCCAATCCCGGTGGCCAATAGGGCAAGAAGTAATGCAAAACAACCAATCACGACCAGCTGAAGCAGTGTAAACGCGTAATCCACTCTCGATAATTGTCGATCATTGGCTGAAATGTCGGAAATTCGCAAGTCGGTAGTAGAACATGTTAATGATGATCATCAATATCAAGTTAGTAATATGAACTGCACTACCTAATTGTGTAAAATGTACTGCTCAATTTTGTAGTGCACAATTTATCTAGAATTGAAATGCCAAAGATGTGTAACAAACCCACCGCCTTGTGTTTTTTATAAGGACGTGGTTAAAAAGGTTTTGTCGAATGACATTCAGGGGGATTGGTTTATAGAAACTAAAGGCCGCTCACATTTGTTACCAGTTTCGGCGTTTCATCTTCACATTTCATTTCTGTATTTCACTCTCGAACAGTACCCTTTGACTTGAGAAACGTTCTTCAGTAGTACATACTTAATCTTGACCTGACCGAAGTGTCTCATCTAAACAATCAGTCACGTTCGCACGGGAATATTCATCTGCTTGTCCGATTCTCTGATGAGGAGATACAGTGCCTGTCCTGTTAAATCCAGTCAATGACCGGAATATGACGACTCATCAGTTAAAACCACACAATTTATTCAACTTTGTATTCAATGCACCCAGTGTTTATATATCAAATTTCAATAAGATTAGATATAAACATCGTGCAATGAGGTTGTCAAAAACCCTAACACAGACAACGGAGGAGCAACTGAGACAACAACCCCTAAATGCTGAGTATTGGACGGTGGTAACACCACTGCACTATATCGAATTCCATGACTTAATTCGGGTTTGACGAATTGTTCAATGCATACTTAACTTCTCAGTGTATCGGTGATAACGATGACAATTACTTGTCACGTTGTCAAAATGAGCTCGGACGCCTTCGTGCTCTTCGTTCGTCTTACTTAGATTGGTTATCATTAGTAAACCATGACACAAGGTACCAGGGTTCCGTCGCCCTCAGAAGAACGTGTATGACACAGCACTATGCGAACTTTGTTCTCATCTCCGATCATAAGAACGTTTCTCTTCATGAGTCTTGTTTCCGTTTTTAACATAATTGTAGACGAGTTACTAACAGGCTGCTTCCAAAATATTCATCATTGAAGGTATTTCATGTTTGGTTTCGATACAATCCCTCCTTTGTGAACACTCGCATATTCATATGGTTCATCGATTAACAAGAAGCTAAGAATCAAGGGGCGACCAGCTGAGTAGAACCAACAACTGATCTCTGGTTGTGCGTTCAAATAAGTAGTATTCAAATGATCCGTATTAAAAGTTCGTTGGATGTATGTTACACTGTTGTTGAAGCTCATGGATACCGGCAACCAATTGCTGTTTATTAGGATCAAATGTAATGTGTTGTACCAAGTATAATCCTGGGGACAAAGCGCTCAACATTTCCATCGGCAGCTGGTCGTTTTAGGTCACATACAGTCAACTGTTTCCTCTTGTCTCCCGCAGCTTGCAAAGGCAAATGGGATTATAAAAAACAGCGGCAAAGTAAGTCACAGTACTCCCCTAACTCCCGTATCAAGACGGGTTGTTTAAACAGAGATAATCTTTGTGCATTACCGGCATGTCAGAGGCTTTATGTTAGTCTACAGCATTCTCTAGTTGTTGTAACCGCAAACGACGCTTGTCTTACGAATATGTTGATTGCACGAAATTCCCTACAGGTTACGTGAAAGCATAGGTCAACCAACGCGTTTCCTCATTTGTATGGCTGATTTGTATCCCCACATACATTGGGCAACGGCGCATTACCATTGGTGACACGCCCCCCCCCATTCCATAGTGCGTACACATTGTTCACACAGTCACTCCTGGTCCCTCGTCCCCCTGGCGTTAAGACCTGCCCTCCAGTTCCCGAATGTACACACTATACCACTCTTAAACGAAACGGCTTGTTGCGCAACACATCTACCGATACACTCGTTGCGAAATCTGCTCTGAGTCAAAAACACCATTTCAACAGCAGCTGACTAAAGACACATCACAAAACACCCTCGTTTGCAGACAACATTCACTTAGTGTCCAGGTGTTTGCATTCGAGAATGAACCATCAGAGTGCATTGTGACAGCATCACTGGTCGATAATTAAGGCTCGCTTCCAAGAAACCAGGACGATCGTCCCGGCAGCTTAGTCGTCGGATGCCCTCAGACAGCTATTGACTATTGCATACTGACACATTCCTCCCATATGTTCGAAGGGAGGCAGTGGAGTTTGTTTTCCACTACTGATCTATCCTCTCATGTTGCTTTACCACTTTTTCTTCACTCATACTCCGTCAATTGTTGATTTCCTCGGTCCATTGTGCTTGGATCATTTTACCTTCAATCCGTCCTTCTTCTGAACCATTCAGTATACAAGCAATTAAAGCCTCCGTCGGTTTTTAACTCTTTATTAATTCTAGTAAGCATTAAGAAAATATCCTGTCCACGCCAGAAGTCGAACTTTGGTCTTTATGTGCATGATGCTATTATGGCGACCAACGAGCTAATGAACGGGCAGATTCGACGAGAAATGAAATTTAAATTCAGTTTGCGATGGCTAGGTCACGTACTCCATATATCATCTGATCGTTCACCGTACCGGGCATTATATGCTGAGACCACCAACAGTTGGGTAAAATCGCGCGGTGGTCAAGCAACAAAATGGTCACGAAATGTGAAGGCCTTGACTTCTCCATTAAGCAAAGTGAGTAGGTATCGCCTGCCTGGATGGGGTCCACGTGATCACTCAAACCGCTGGTTGGAGACGCTATCCGAGATGGCGGTGTATCGCAATCAATGGCGTAACCTGTATCCATACCACTTCTAGTTCTTCCGCTTAGTCTTCTTTTAATAATTTTCAACCTTCTTAGTAACGCTTTATTCTCGGATATTTCACGTCACTATTGAGGTGAGTAGCGGCCTGAGCCACAGTACCTTTTGGTCGGGCTCATGGCTGTTACGATGATGAAGATGATGGTGATCAACTCAGACTAATCGCCGAATGCAGTGTTATCCACCAGTAAGCCAATCACTACCACAAACCGGTGGATGAGGTTTACGACTGGTTTGAAATGACTATTTAAAACAGAACACAACCAATCAGAGAATGCGAAAATACCCATCGTTTGAACAACATTGTTAGCTCACAGTATACACGAGCAGAGTTTTACTGCATCCATTGACTATAAAACAGACTACGAACCAACAATAATCGTTTTGGGTGATTTGTAGGCTCATCTTTGCCTGGAACAGACTCTTATCAGGATTGGGCTTTTGTACTGAGTTTGTGACGGATCATAAATGAATAAAACCAAAAGAACTAAAACTGGGAACTATAGCGAGCTTGAAATCCGAGACAATCGGTTCATTTCGCAGCAGATCAGCCAACACAATGGAATCTCTAGCTCAATGTGACCAGCATTAAACTTATGACTGTTTATTTAAGTCTTCTGAAATTTACGGACCGATTAATGCGTCATGAACTTAGTTATCAAAAGATTGTCACTTAAAGTAACTGTGTGTATGGTCACCGTCAGTGACATGATTACGGTTGTACCTCTGTAAGTATATCCAAATTTTCCATGTCAGTGACTGGAAATGATTGTTTAGGAAACAATCTGCAATGCTGTAAAAGTTGATAACTTGTTAATCAATGCATGGACACAAACTATGCATTCTAGAAAACAGTTACCTGAATATGTCGTTCACATCAATGGCATATTACGAATCAAGCTATGCGCAAGTCAACTCGTTCTTACCGACAGCCAGTTCCAATGCTCCCTGAGCACAAGTCTGGTGCTCTCTCCATTGGCCGAAACACACACCAGAACCAGTTGGGCTGGGGTAAATACCACTTGAGGTCACTGGTGAGACACAGGCTCGAGAACGTGCTCTTATAAATCGTGCAGACGCGATGTCTTCTGTTCTTCTACTACGTCTGATGTACTGCTCCAGAGCTGCTTGGCTGATAGCCTCACAACCAGTCCAAGCGGACCAGTCACTCCACGAGACAGTCTTTCCTGAAACGACAAGAAAATACAAGGGATTGATCTGAACAAGTACGAATTACTGACTTGATGCAACTAATTTTACTCCAACAAAAACGGTGTTCCTTACCTGTACAATCACACAGAGCATCACATGAAGCACTGTTAGTCGAGTGTACGGAACAGCGCACGCCTAGCCAAGTTACGTTCTAATACGAAGTTCTGTATTCAACTGATGAACTCAGTAGAAATGCACGTGCAAAGTTTGTTAGCCTGGAATCTATCTCATCCATCATTTGATGCAGTATGGGATCCAGAGCACTAAGATATCTGGATGATTTGGAACTTTTGTCAGGGTACAGGTCATTGTATCAGTGGGATTAGCCGGACTTTTCAAATGAACACACATGGCTGATCTGACATGAGAGATACAAATGGCCGAAATTTCAGGAGATAACCCTAGGAACAAAGCTATGAATTTAGTAAAGATAAATGTCAGCAGACTTATGAATAATCATTTTCCAATTTGCATAGTAAACTTCGACCTCACTGGGATGTACGACGTTCTTCGGAGAAACGAGAGCATCGATTCTAAGCCGCCATCAGGAGCATCTACACTTACGGTCAGCACAGCTCTAGAAAAGTCAGTTTACAAACAAGCACGACACTTAGTCTGTTACGCCCTCTCACTTGGCCCAGGCCTATCGATTCACACATGTGTCGACATGTTATTCTATGTCGTAATCACTTTTCCCAAACCCGCATGATGCAAAGGTTTTGTGATGTTCTAAACTAGACGGTCTTCGCTTCGTGGATACATCATTTTTCAGGATGAAACAGGATTCCAGAGAACGAAGCACCTCAATCTGAACAACGTTTTTGAACGAGCTGTCCACGCCGATCTTGATAACGCAACAAGTTGTCTTTATCTTGGATAAAATAGTAAACTAATATATGTTGAGAGGAAATGGAACGAAATGGCTCAATAACAAGGCCACAAAACTGAGACATGTCAAGCGACGTAGCATCAGAGTTCACAAATGGCGCGATAAACCCAAAAACGCAGTATGACGTGCCTCAGTTCTGTGCAAAAATGGTTAGGTTCTGATCAGTATCTTAGTAATTTGTAAATCGGTTCCATTCATGAATGCATCTATTTATTATCTTTCGTTTGGTGAAAAAAATTATGGTGATGGCGAAATCCGTTAGGGAAATGTATTTTTACTTCGTCCATTTGCACTCTCCGACGCATGCTGATTCCGAAACCAACATTGCCTTTTCGAGTGCTAAAGCGGTTACAGAGCCGTGGGTGAGTAGTCGTGTGTTACTGATCGTACACCGTGGTGGCCAGCTAATCTGGCGGTGTATTGTGCCTGTTCGTTCACCCGACTCAGTTAGAGGACCTGTTTATCTGTTTCACGGTTCGTATGATCTGTACGATAGCCGTGCTATTACGTTCACCCTTGGTTCCCACGGAGACCCCCTGGGTCAACTGAAATTAATGTCGGTGTACGTGAAAATGGAACAGCAGACTACCTTGTAACGGACTCGTTACAGCACATAAGTGAGTAAAATGCCCATAGTGAACTGTATGACCACTATTCCATCTGTACACCTGTCACCCCTCTCCACGGAACAGTTTGCTTTACCTGTTTTGGTAAACGTCGTAACTTCGATTGACCTTCCGTCTGAACAAGACAATATGTAGTTAGTTGTGCCGATATTTCATGGATGAGTAAACAGGTATGCAACTCAACGAAACGATCGATCTGAACAATGTGATCGGGGCGTACCACAACACTGACGTGTTCTTGTGCGGTTTTCTCAGATGTCAATGACTTAAAGATAAAATTTTGTGGAGTAAATTTCTGAAACCCATGTTCAGTTGCTTAATTTAATCCGTCTTCTTTATCGGCTCGTGTCGGCGGCCTTATCCTACTAGCTCTTTTCTAGCGCTTACGTGTTTGTGAGAAGAAAACTGGTGGTTGAGTTAGCTAACGGAGTAGTTGGTTGGCCTGGGAATGCACGGTGAGCGTAATGAACGGAAATGCAGAGATTATTTCTTTTGCCACGTTGCCCAGAAAATAGGTGGATGGGAAGATATTTCAAAGCAGATCACGGGGAGTAAAATATCATACGTACCGACAACACAACTCAACCCATTACCAGCAAGCCGAGCACACCGCTCCGTTTCATTCGCAGCTCCTTCACATCGCACCACTTGATTGGTAATCCAGTCGGTCTGTCCTATGATGCACTGGCGTGATCGCTTGCGCCAGCCATCGGTACGCCAGCGGCATTTGGACGATTTTGATTGGTCCACTTTGTTAGTGGTGCACTCAGACCAGTCAGACCAACAGGACCAGTCCGTTCGACAGGCAGGCACGGCAGGACAACTCCTCGACTCTTTCGCTTTGGCCAAACCTCCGGGACAGTTGGCTAAAGGTGCGAACAGGCAACTGCGATGTCTTGTCTGCACCTCTCCAAATAAGTACAGGGGCGCTGAGTACCTCGTCTGACCGGACCCTCCGTAGTTTGAGGCGATCACACTCACCGGCGGCACACAACTTTGACCGCAGGCGGACCACGGACCCCAGCTGGACCAATGCCCGACCGAACTTGTCGTCTGATCCGAAACAGCGACCGAATTCAGATCTGCATTTGCTGTTGACAGAGATCAGAATGATAACCAAAGGTATCAATTATGGTGGTATCAAAATGAGCAGAGCAGACACGGTGGTATAATAACCATTTTCTCACATTTTTAGCTCGGTGACTCCAACTGGAGTAGGAGATAACAAGTAATATTACGGTTTACTGTACGAAAGAGCTGAACAAGTTCGCTGTTTGAACACTACGTAATGACCCTCAAAATGAAAACAATGGATAATGGAATCTAGACAACAGAAGGATTACGAAGTTGTGTCCAGTTGCACTCTCCGCCAAAATGTGGCTACAAACGTGATCACAAACTTTAAAAAAACTGTTGGTCAAAGGCATACTGTAGTTCGCTTTTATTATACAAGCTGGTAGTTTCACTTTGAGACGTAACCACTACACGTATTCACCCACTGCTTGATAACCGTATTATCAACTCCTCTCTTAACGGGTGTTGCAGAACTCAACACTAACTCGTAGCTCAATGCTCTTATCGTAAGGTAACTCACCGTAATGCTATCCAGAATATGTACGAAACCTATGAGTATGTTGGTCTCTGTTCACATCAGTATTCTAGCTCATTTCAATTTCTAACTATACTGGAGTCAACAGTTATCCTATTCGAACTCTGCTTCCTAAGTTCGGATTTACAGGTTGATCGGTTTTCGAATTGGAGCAACAAAGACTTCTTAGGCGAAAACGGCAAGCGTATGAAATTGCTGTGTACACATAGCGTCAACCAATCCCTTCTCCGAAGTTACAGTACAACCGTGAAAGGTGAATATGAAATGCTGTGATCGGTCGTTGAGGCTGCCCTCTAGGATCAGGAATATAAGTATACAATAAACCACACTACACGAGACCAGGCCACTAAATAGCAGCCGCGCTGTGAGACCAGAGCATGGCAGCAGCTTCTCAAGCGATTGACCTCATGTGTCTCACACAGATTCTTTCACCATGATGAAGTAAGGCGAATCTTAATTTCTTTGTCAAGATGGTCCGATACCACAGAACACTACGAGTAGCGCCTTATTACCCAATCCGCTTTCGATTTCCCGTGCCAAGTGCGAGAAACCGGCGCTACTCATGTACCATCACAAGGTGCTCTTCTACAATGCACAAAACCAAATTGTCCGGCTGCAATATATAACATATGCAGGTATACTCATTACATCAGATTTAAATTGGTCTAAAGGATTAATATTGTTAGAGTGTCCATTTATCTCCGTCCAAAGCCATCTCCGTTCTCGAGAAGAAGAAATGATTGATCCAATCGTAATTAGCGGAATTGTTCAGAGCGTTCAGAACGTTCAGAGGCGCAACCTTGGTTAGTTTTTACCGGTCCGATTTCTTATTCCGCTACGCCCATTAGTGACCCTAACTATTTTTTTCCGGTAACTGTCGTTGTACTTGATGAGTCGGGAACATTTTTTTTGATCACTTCGTACCATATAAATACCTTGTATTTTTTCGCATTGCTGCACATGTTTTGGGGCGGAACAGAGCTGTTTTTTTGTACGTGTCTTTTGGCTTGTTTTGGGAGCAAATCACGGGACAGTTGCGACATTTTTCAGGACCAAGATTTCCGTGTCAATTGTTACAAGAATGAGAGTTCGATTTCGGTTAAGCGCCCCACTATACTGAGAACGAACCAGCGTATCCTTTTGAGGGTTTACTACAGCTTCCCGTGGAAATAATTAGTAGTTTGAGGTTTTATAAATTCTTCGTCAGTTCGACAGCAGCTGATTGCAAAGTATGTTCGCAGGTACATGCTTCAACAGTGGCTGCAATGTGTAGCGACCATAGTAAATAATATGTTAATAGTCGCATTCACTTGTACAGTTTTGATGATTTTGGTTTTTCATCCACTTTTGTTATAGTCAAGCTATCCCTTTTGTAATATCCGTCCTGGGGCTACAAACACAACTCGCTCCGTGTTTCGCGAGCTTGACATGCTTTCTCTGTAGACTCTATTTTCCAGGGTTGATACAAATCCACGAGGGTCAACAGGCTGAGTCCTTGCTTTTCATTGTCGATCGGTTTTCGATAATGAGCACAGACTGCGTATTATCCTGTTAGACTGGTTCCAACAATTGTCCATTCACTATTTTTTGTCTTTTTATAGATGACGGAAAACCCTTTTTGTGGTCAGCGCACTTCCTCTCTAAAGGTGGGGTTAGTCATCGCCCGTACTTCTGCCATCCCGGTTAATCAAATACTATGGTGCATGCGATAAATTTCGGGAAAAGGTTCTTATAGCTTTCAACCATTACACTCTGAGTTTTCCCACTACATATCAAACTTATCGAGTGGAAACTTGTTTAATCTAATAGTTTTGGCACTACGACATTGTGCGCAGAGAGCTCCAAACACCCCATATCCAGATAACTTTTACATGGCGGAATTAAAATCTCCATTCAAGTGTTCTTTTGTTTTATTTATGAATTCTCTACAGTTATGAGCACTAGATGATTTTTTTGGATTTTCCCCACCCTCAGTTTTCTGAAATTGCGCCTGAGCAAATTCGGAGTAAAACGGCAAATTCAGTCGCTTGACGGGACACTGTTGAAGGCCATTGGAATTATCACAGCGGTATAGCTGGCAAAAGCATTGACCTTGACCATAATTCGAATACAGTGATATATCATGTGATCAGGTGCATTAGGGACTCGACACTGACGTTCAGACGTACGTTGACCTGAAGCTCCGCCAGTGGTCCTTCCGATCTCCCTGCGTGAGTTAGGAATATATCAGATGTGATCAGTGCGTTACTGAAATTTGAGTTTTCTCCCAGTAGTCGAGTTTACGCACCGTCCTCCGGGAAATAAAACTGTTCCGAGCTCTCCAACTCCATGGAAAAACATCGGAGTGATATTCGATGAGATACAAGGCCACAAACCAGAAATAATACCACATAGTTTTGATGCTTCATGCAACCCAACGGGTCAAGCAAGGATTGAGTACACTGGAAATCACTCGTAGAGGATTGTGACCAACCGTTTGCGTATGCTAGTTCAGTTGTGCGTAATAAAAGATCGGTGGTACACGGTTGCCACACGAAAACATGACTAGAGTTCAAGTAACAGCCCGAACAAGTATTTGTGGTACTGTTGATTTCTAACAAGTGCTAAACCCAACTATAAGGCCCTTTTGTGAAGGGGGCATACTGAAAGATCTATGGGATCGTGACAGCTATGATCGACAAACTTGAGATAGAAGATTTTATGGACAATTAGATCACCGTTGAGCAACCTGAATGTGAAACCGAACATAATATCTAACCATCAACATAACAAATGTGGACAAATCACCATAATTCTTTCTCTACAGATAATCAAGTCGTTCATAAAGACTATCAAAATAAGGCTCATAAAATAGGGTACTCACCAGAAACAGGGATACACGAACCTCCCCATGGTAGACATTTTCGTTCCATATAATGCACCCTTCCGATGCGCAGGTCTTGATTGTTCGAGCCGGTCACATTACAACTGAAACGAATCCGTTGGCGGACAAGTTTCGAATGTCTTTGTTCCCATGTGTTAAGAGGTGTTCCCGAAAACGATTGGAGCCACTCGGTCCAAGGCGTCAACGTCAGGTTGCCTGGGCGAAAAAATAAATGTGGAACGTTACTGGACTAAAAAGTCGAACAGGTAGTGTCGCGTACTGAGCTACCCAATCAAGAGAGACTCCGAACAGGAATCTGAGCGGCAGTAAGCAATATCAATTTATTAGAAAAAACAGCACCTTTTAATAGAGGAACATCTACGATTGTTGTTATGTGACAGACGTTCTCGCGTTTTAATTGGCCAGTTTGTTGCTGTGTTGTTACACGACCTTGCATCTAGTAGCACGATTGCTTGAAACAGATACGCATTCAAAAGCAGCTGATCGCCGCCTATGATTGGTTGGAGTCAGTTGGATCATAATTCTGTTTGTAGCAGCTTGTGTGCGAACACCCATTGGTTGAACCCTCTCCAATCAAGAAACCGCTTCATCCCGATCTCATTACAGGTAGCATGTGCGTTTTTGTGGTGTGACATGCCAATTTGTGACATTTCTTAACGCGCCGGTTCGTTTATGAATCTAAGTTATCCTCACGAACAAATCAGCTTCCTTTAGTGCGAGTCACAAAGCTAAAGCATTATTAAGTTTCAACTGTCTGTGGACATAACCCTGTGAATTGGTGATGGAGTGGACTGTGCTGATCCAGCATGTGTGATGCAGTAAAACACGGTAGCAAAAATCATAGTCCAAGACCACACTTCATATTATTATTATTATTATTATTATTATTATTATTATTATTATTGCGTTATTTTGCTGACCAATAGATTTCATCGCGATCCACACTAACCACTTTTTCGTTTTCCCTTGTATTCGTACAATTACTCCTTCGAAGCTGACTTTCGAACTGTTTTCGTTCATTAGTATTTCACACCATTCCACGAACGCTGAACACGATGATAGGACCGGTAGTTTGTTCGACAAGAACTTCAGCTTATACTGTCATCGTCGCACGTTTGGATCACAGCCCAACTGTCGTTGTCACTACTCTATTAGCCAACTTGGAGAATGAATCGGTTGACGTGGAATGCACGGTTGTGAGTGGTCCCTAAACTTTTGTCACAAAAAAAATACCATTAATATTGTGTCATTTTCACTTGAGGACCACCAGGTTTAATTTCTGCGCTGATAGATATTAGTTTCTTGTGGCTAAAAGGTTGTTTAAGGTGCCTCTTCAACACTGATTTGGGTGCACATCGTTCACGGATGCACGAGAAAATACGGTTAATGCGATCACCAGTAGATGGATGGACACAGATCAAACTGGTGGGGTCGATGGGCGTGGATATCGCGGGTGCCACACGTAAACCAAACTAACCCCATTGAACAACGTTATCAGGCTGACCAGGCCACAGGGTAACATCACCTACCTGTTGTCACAGCCGGCGGACTGCATAAGGTGCGTGCTAGGGTATAAAGTGCCCACAAGACACAGTGCAGACACCGAAGTGACAATACACACCAAGCTCCAACAGGTCTCGCTCACCGTCTAATTGGCAGGACCCTGTTATCCACTTCGGTGGGCGTAGGCCTCGGCTCTGGTCCGAATGATCAGGGTAGTTTAGCAAACCTTCTCCTGGTAAGCTCTGGAGAAATAATGGTAGTTACCGTGACTGTGAAACAATGTACCGGTTGCTCACGTTTCTAGAGTGGTGATAAATGCCGTTCGGAACGGCCACAAATCAGCACATACTCACTCTGGCGTAACTGAACCACGAGAACAACATCGGAAAAAATTAGGCCAGGTAACAAGCTTTACGTATTATGACACAGAGTGAACTTCGGACGTTTGAAAAGGCTGGCTAAGCACGTGCATATGTCAGGCGGTAGCTTGCCACGAACTTTTGATGCACACCACTCGTTGACCGCAAATTATCTCCTCGTTTCGTTTCAGTAATATTGTCCAACAGAATAGAAATGACCAACACTGGTAATAAGACTTGGTTTTTCCCACACGCTCAACTCTGTTATGCTGGTCTTAATGAACCAATTCATGTGCCAGACACGTATACTGCTTGTCATTGTCCCTCTGACGGTAAGCCTTATTTCTTAATCTCATAACGTAGAACGGCGAAGGGTTCTATAATGACGGTCATCAACCATTACCAGTTCATCAGACTGATGTAACAATGTTTGTATGTAATCGTTGCATCACTGCGCATCATTCCACATGTTTTCACTGATTGGTTTGACTATTTCGGTTTAGAAATAATCGTTGAACTTTTGTTTCTGGAGTTCCTGTCAGATTTTCTTAACGTCTTATGGTTTTGCGCATTCAGGTTTTCCATTAGACTTGGTGTAAATTGACCGTCCATGAAGCTTCGGACACTAGTCCAAGCGCTCTGAAAGTAGTCGAAATTACTAGACAAGTTAAAGGTTACTCTATTCAGCTGAAACCCAAATGATGACCATACACGAAGTAATCTATCTGCAAACGCAATGTGTGCAAAATCACATACCGTAAAGCATCGCTCAGTCCTCTACACGAAAGAACGATAGGCCAGTTTCACGAAAATAGTTGGACGGTCGACCGATTAGAAAAGTGTACGTTTTAGTGACCGACAGAGACAGCCAAACCGTGTCCTACCTGGCAGACTGTTTCACTGAGCTCTACAGATTAATGAATTGCAGCATGCCCCTACGTAGTAATTCGCGAAAAATGCAACCAGAAGAACGGTTTGTTGTCGTCAGTATATTGTTACCTCAAGAAAAGTTCTTCTCGATGTTCCCGAAATTGCTGTACTCACCAAATACGGTGTGCTTAGTACACATAATCGTTTTCCGCTGGTCAGGCGATATGAGTAATTCATACACAGAGAAGTACGCAGTAATCCTACTCTACAACGAAACAAACTGTGAAGTCAACTTCGTCGACCTTGTGTTGGTGCCGTACGCAAACATTGGCCAATAGCTAACGGAGAAAGCACACTGTGTTCCGTAGTTCATGAGGGGGTGTTTCATCTGAGAAACTTATGATCAGTTTTCATCTTTAATTGCTTTTCTCACAGTATTCTTAAGCGTTAGGTTGAACAATAGTTATAATACGTCGGGCCTGTCTAGGCGCTTAGTATTTTCGAGCTATGTAGACTTAGCTAACAATGGATGCAAGCAAGCGAGAACTGGTTTTCAGTTGTAGATGTGCACAGGAACTTATAAAGTATGACTATGTGTTTTTGAATGATAGTACTGACAATGAATATCATGAAAGGGTAAATCACGGTTGGCTGCTTTAGGTAAATGAGTAGCCCAATTATAATGCTATGTTCATGATTTTACAACATACTAAAACTGCATATGACTGTGATGCAACCACATGCTGTCTAATACCGATTAACACGTACGTCTGTGATTAGTTTTTTCGCACTGTCACTTCGATTTCAAAAATTCTGTGTGAACTGATTAATACTTACCATTCCATGGCATGTCACAACCAACATGAGCGTATATGTTTCGTATCTTATCACCACGAATAGAGGGAAGTGCATATTGGCGTTATTGTACTCGTATAAAACGCTAATGATAGCACAAGTGCTGTAATCTGAAAGAAAACAGCACTAAACTATTTAATATGCGTAGTTCCACCAAGCCAGTTTCATCTTCACCTCAAAGTAAGTCAAGCCAATGGGACGCAAAACATTAGCCAGTCAAACTGTTCGGATGAACTTAACGTCTATATACTTTACCTACATGAATCATAAGACAAAAACGACCAAAGTTTTACATATTAAGTCCGATGTCTCAAGGTGTCTGATTAACCCAGTATAAACGAGATGATGAATCATGTAGATTACAAAGCGTGCCTAACTAGGGTGGGGCTAACGCACATATAAGGTACCTTACTCCCATGTTATGGAAATGTTGAATCAGCCACCCAGACGGATAATTTGATGTTCGTTTCCACTGGAGTTGATGTCGTTGGCTTCTTAGTGCAACTCACTAGCATGAACTTTGCCGAATATATGTCATTTACTCAGCCATCATTTCACATCCGTCTCCACAGGTGGTACTCGTCCGCTTAAACCGGCCAACATGCTTCCATAGATTGTGGTATGTTGAAAGATAGAGACCAGAAAATATGAAAAATCTACTGGAAAATTTTAAGCTAAGAGGAATTTCCTGAGGTTTCCATTATTGTCCGAGTTGAATAAGACGGTGTGACCTAGTGGCACATCCCAGGTTGACACCACAATTCACAACCGAAGCGGAAGCATTCACATTGTTAGCTTTGGTTCGGTGGCACATACTAAAATGCACAGTACAGTACACGTCAAAGATCTGTATTCGTCTTATCTTACACTTGTACACACCGTTTGTATTATGTATAGCACCCGTCTAAAGCAGTTAAAAGATAACTTCAGCAATGCAATGAAAACCATGGTTGTTAACACGTCCAATGAACTGAAAACAATAGGACGTTATAGGCAACTTTTTTGCGTTTCGCTGTTCAGCCAATACCAGTGGACTTTATTAGCAGGATTACTGTCGAAAACCTGTTAACATTTAGCTGTAGGTTACTTGGATGTGTCGTTATTATGACAACATATGTGTTGCTAGTTCACCTTCACAAGTCATATTTTGACAAATTTCGTTTTCTAGCGCTTCAGGTCCAGTTACTGCACAACCATTATCAGCAGAGTTGGGGGCCTCCGCTTGGGCTGATCGACACAGTCGTTTACGTGTACGTATGCCGACACCACAGAAGGTTGAACATGCACTCCATTGGCTCCAGAAATACGGGAGATTTGATGGAACCGAGGTGGATTCTTGTAATTCTATGGATATGAATAACATAAAAGAACACAAAACACTTGCAGTAAAGTCACAATAGGGAAAATGTGATGAAATGCTTAACTTCGATTAAACAATAGCTGACAGATACTGGAATTGTAATTTTATCAATATTATTCGGATTACACAGCAAACTTCAACTCACACTCACATTTCACTCCGCCCAATTTTAATCCTCTTCTCATTGTGAAAAAAAGATGTTAAAAACTGCAGTTTGAATGAGGGTTTATTTCAGGTGGTCAACATTTCACCGAACATCGAGTCATTATAACTGGACGTGGAGGATTCAAAATACAAAAGTGATCCTCTCCTAGTAGGGCTGAGAGATTCTCATTGACAGTCTATTGTGTATATCCACAATATACTACTCCTGTTGTAACTGTAGACGGCGCCTGGCCTGGGAATCCGCTTGTCGCGCCTACTCTCCTACAGGTCATGTCAAAAATCAAACCACAAACGCGTACACTCATTTGCACGTCAGACATGCATTCACATACATCATTATCATTCGCCTTGGTGGAACTTCTGCGGTAGCGCGTACACACTATTCCGATAGTCTA
Source organism: Paragonimus heterotremus (assembly GCA_013368495.1). NCBI lineage: Eukaryota > Metazoa > Platyhelminthes > Trematoda > Plagiorchiida > Troglotrematidae > Paragonimus > Paragonimus heterotremus. Next base: position 77,700 of record LUCH01001415.1, read on the forward strand.
TTGTCGTCTTCCTGGCGTTCGGAGCTTGCTCTCATATTCGTGAATGTCGCCTTTGGGTAATATACTACTCGTGAGTAGTATACTGATCACAACGAAACTGCCTGTCATTCAACACTACGATCGTTTTAAGATCTACTCAGTATCCTCTTTTGTGTAAGATAATGTACGCTATCCATCGGAAACAATCCCTCCGAACTATCAAGTGGTACTGAAAACACTCTTTCAACAGATCTGAGCGACGGAGAGTTGGAGGTTACTCAACACAAGATTTTAACATTTTCACGGCCACTATTTACTAGGAGGTTTTCACGTTATTTGGACGCGAATTAGTTCACACCAAAAAAAGAGATAACAGTTAGTTAGAGAGAAAACTGATTAACAACAGCTCAACACTTTATCGGCTCAAAATAAACATGGACGCCTGTTGCGAAATGATACAAAACTAAACTGCCCACCATAAAAGAGCGCCCATACTGAAATGTAACAGGCAACTGCCAATCAAGTCGCACACTTCCCTTTTTGAAGGTATCTAATGTATCCTATCCTATTGAACAGTGCAGTAGCTTCAGGAATATGAAAGTTATCTCACTCTAAACATCGATTCGACTCTGAGCGGAAAAATAAACCACGTACACATACATAATATTTGTCTAACTACGATCCTCACAAATGAACTAAGTCATCCGTGATCTGAACAGTTTCAGTGGGACAGACTCTCTCGTGGTTCATCTGGTAGATTTCATAAGACAATATGGAACAGATAGGTAAACGGATATGAACATGAGACTTTCTAGTTCTTTACATGATTTTATTACTTAGTTTGTGGGGATACTTGAGGGTATCCTATCTCTTTGCTTTTGGTCAAAGGTCTTTCTTACATGAACACAACAATTCGCTGGGATTTGAAACGCTCTACGGGATGGAACATTTTAAATGCCCCAAGACCATTCACGCCTAGCCATGGTCACTATGGGCTGAAATGGTATCTATTATAACGAATTACTGAGAATACGCACTACGTAGCAAGCAGTGTATTCCTTTTTCAATGTGCTATCGTGAAGTAGATCATTTGGGATGGGCTCAGTGACTACTGTCCTGAATGATAATTCAATGCTTACCAGTCGGTTGTGAATGATCATGCTTTTGCGATCATTAGTCCAAATTGTTCGATATACGTTTAACACGGCAAAGTTATAAAGAAACAAGCAAACAGTCCGCCCATGTCAGCCTATACCCATGAACGTAAACCCCGTGATACCCATCGGTTAGGCTGAAAATGATATACACGTATGGAATTCGAAAGCACAGCATCAAATAGCTGATTCGTTACGAGTTGTGTGATAACCAGACGGGATATTCCTGAACGTAATTAAACCTCTAAAATCGACCTGCGCGATAGGAGATGACAGGCTTTTGCAGAAGAGAAAAACCCCTCCAATCTGAAAATCAATCCCACGAATTTCAGGGCTAGTGACCGACAAACTGAACGAGCTGGTAAGTGATACAACAAGACTGAGATGATCTGTAGCCATCTAAGCCATTTTAAGCATATACATGTTTGTGTTACTCAACAACTCTGGTGAGTAACATGATAGAACCCAGAGGGAACGACAAACTGCAGCATCCGAAAGACAGCAGGCAAGACGATTGAAACCAACTGACGTTGGTAGGACTTCAACCACCAATGGCGACTTTGTGCGACTCTTGTCCCTTCTGATCGCATAGGTGAAAAGCAGCCATTCACTTATGCTTGACCCACAATCAAGAAACCATTCAGTGCGGCCTAGATCGTAATTCAAAAAGTTTGCCAGACACTTGCTCACAGTGTCGAACAAGTAGTGTGCTCAAATTCTTGCAGTACACGATGTTGCTGGGAATTGTCAGCGTCGAACTAGTTGACCATCACATAGACAGAGGGCACTAGGATTAACTATTTGCAAATATCAATCTCACTCTCTTCTAAAGCCTTAATGGATACACGCTCGTTTGTAGAACGGCCACAAATAAATGATAGATTACATCATACGAATATAGAAAGAGAAACGGATTAGAAATATGTTTACTGCAACCCAAATGCCCATCACCATGTGGTCTAGTGTATACGTGTTTGAACCTTTACTCAAACACAACGTGTTTGAACGGTACAGTTGAAAATAAAGAAATGGCTCTGTATGAATCGAGCAAACATCCAAATCTAAAATCTTGTAGTTTTGTGGCGTTTGAGAAATCAGTTTTAGAAACTGTTAAGATTCACGTTTATACTCAGCCACTAACCTCTGGAATTGGGTACAACAAGGTGGGATTTTGAAGGTTTATTTAGATCAAACTGGATCTGCACATAACCAATTATTAATCAGCAAAAATATACAGCTTACAGCCAAGTGGATTCTACGCACGGAAATCAACCGTTTTAAATTGGCACCTTAAATAACAGTAAAACAAACAATTAAATAGAACGAAATAAAAACAAACAGACAATTCATCATACTAGTGTTTTGATCTAAGAACACGGATGGCGCAGAGTTTATCTGTTCAGGAAACCAATACAGGGGTTATGCGTTTCAACAAGACAACAAACAAACACTAGGCCCAGACAGTCACGATTGCCAATACTCGTATTCTGCATGCACCTAGAACCATTTCATGCCATGCTGCACTCCGATGTTTCTTCTTATATTTCCTCCTCGGCTACCTCAATATCAAACCCCATGCTCTTGCCCCACTGCTGACTAGTAGTGGCGTGAGTAGTATAGTAGGATCGCTCCTACTCACTACACTAGTAAGGAAAACGTCGTGGGGTAATACAGTTAATATTGGATACTTTCAAGCCGCTCATAATATAAAGGTGGCGTGGTGGATGATGTGTGGACGTCCCTGTGGTGGTTGAAGGTTCGCGTCCTAGGACCATTGTTTTTTCACCAAATTGCTCGTAAGAATTGCAGTAGTTCAAAATTTCTTCCCACTGATTCCGTTGAGAATCAACCCCTGTGATATACAGGTATACAATAAATTGTTTGATGGATTTTACATGAGACATTGGAGCAGGTGAGTGAATGAAGCCAATTGGGACCTTTCTGAACTCTCGGCTAGACTTTATAGCTCAACCGACCGCGTTTGAGCGTGCTGTTCCTGTCGCCACTTTGAATCTAGTTAGGGTCCAAATTTTTCACGGTTTAATCTCTTCTGTATAGGTCACTGAGACCAAATTATAGCAAATATGATTAAGACTATTAGGGACGATCGCTTGCATGACGTCGTGCGCTACTGACCATACTTGACAATTTCGTCTTTTCTCTGATTGTTCTGTTCTACAACCCAACTCGTCGTACAACAAGGCACCTTTCTCAGAAGATATGTAAGCACCATCCCACATGTCTGGCTATAGTCGAAGTGAAGTCCAGTTCGAACACAGTTCTGGCACACCTCGCCCACTCACCTCACCAATCCCCATCGGAAGTGGTTTTCCAACCAAATTACCTCTTGTCCAGTCGTCATTCCCAGGGAGTGCAATTTTGTATTCTATCCAACGTGGAAACGATCGGAATTCGGTTACACACTCTACAGTTGTGCGCTCAGATGAAATTTGTCCAGGCCTTGTGGATACCATGACCACCCATTGCTAACTTTAAAACTTCAGAGGTAAATTTTGTCACCTACTTGTTCTTTAATTCAGAATCGTTTGATGTAATTATTTGACTTATTGCTTTTGACTTTGTTCGCTTGACAACCATGATGATACAAAATGTTTTGTAATTGACCCGATGATGAATAACCGAAAACGGACTGTCCACTAAAACACCTTTTGTTTCTGTCTGTGATGGGCTGCTTAACATCGTAAGTATTAAGAAACGTAAAAACACATTGTATCTCTCGAACTAATGCATCTGTTCTTTTTTATTGTGGGTGAAGTTGATAATTCATGAGTTGAATACTCTACACTGAGCCGGTGGACTTTATCTCCAATGCGACTGAGATAATCTGTAAAATAAGCTGACTACTTCCGTCTCGTCAGCTTTTGTCAACCTTTCAGCTTCTAAACTATTCCACGCCAAACAAAAAGGTTGCTATCAAAATGTGTTTATTTGTCAGTATACATATAGTGCCCGCATTCAATATGAATTATTCTCTGAGGAGAGTTGGTTCGCGTGACAGGTACATGATATAGGTTAAGCAGTCAAGGCCACGAGAAGGGTCTTACTACTGCAGGTTAGGGTTACTCTAATGAATTCGGTGCATGTGCCTCTACGGGCTGCCACTGTAATTTAGCACAGATTGTGAAATGTAATGCATGTTCACGCTGACATCAACTGAAAGCGCTCACAGTGAGATAAACATTCTGTCTGACCCAGTAGGATAGGAAGTAGGGAACTCTCGTTTTCTTTCCGATTATTCTCATTTATAGTGTCTATTTTCCTCTGACTCAGAATTTAAATTTCTGCCATCGTGCTTGTGAAGGTGAGTGTTGACCACTAGTTAACATGTACAATAAATTCATTTTATTGACATACATTCACTTGTCAATGACGCCTCCGATAACTCATAATTAAAAATCAATCCAGTCAATGCTAATATTTGATTACTTACTTGTATATTCATCTTCTTTACATACTGGATGCAAACAGCAGTATTCTAACTGTATTTCTTGTCCCACCGGAGGCTTCTTTGACGAAGCGGATTCTGATTGACAATGGAGCAGGTCGGTTCCAGATGAACCGTCCGCCGACAGAATCCTCAACGGACCAGGACTGTTACAATGTCTTGTTCGCGTTCTGATGCCTGGTCCACATGTTGTGGAACATCCAGACCATGGAGACCACGGAGACCAACTGGGTTGAACTGAATTCAAAAATGCACGAGCGCAAAATGTACATTAATTGGTTTATGAGAGAAAAGATCAACAGTTCACCTGTTGAGTGTGCGCGTTCCTTTTGATTATAATCGCGTCTATGGCCAACCATCCATCGATGAACAGTGGTGCGAACAGTTTATGAGCCAGACTCCTAATATACTCGATGATTTCGTGGATTATACATCATTCTTATTTTACACTTATTCAAATTGATGTATGTTAACTGATCATAGTCCGCGTATCGTAACCGAAGAGATCGGTCGAAATGTCTCTGCAGAGTACATCTTACGTAATTCTACTTGCGTGTTCTAAATTTATCGGGGGACATAACTGTTTCAGATTATACATCAGCTGAAAAGCAGTGAACATCGCCAGTGAGGGATAATCGGTTTCACTTAGGAATCTAGATCGGTCGAGATAGATTTTAGTGTCAGCATTCTATATGCAGTAAGTGATGTGTTACAATGTAATAACACAAGGATAAGATGCACTGCCTCTGTATCCTGTTAGTTGCACTCGTTTGAAGACAACCTCCGGTATGTATTAAGCACAGTTTAAATTTGTCAAATTCTTAGTAAGATATGCGTTAAAAGACAAGCTGATTTCTTCCTAACTCGTCCACAGAATAGGAAGAACCTTAGATAAGTGTATGTCCGATTGTCAACATTGTGTGCCTCATTCACTTGCCCACATGTCAAGCCAGAGCGAGATAAACACATCGTTTTAGGCCAATCAAGGTCAGGGTGAACGCATTTACGATCGATCTGTCTGCTCATGTGGTGACTGTTATGACCTTTAAGTCCCCGATGTAGTTGTTCAGTTGCTTCAGACGTAAGGATTGACACTAGTGTTCTAGCAGAACAGTGATGATCAACGTGATGAACAAAGAGAGGATTTTTCTTTACTTTTGATCACACTTTTTGGAAGGATTCTAAAATATCGATCCCTAGGTAACAACCAATAATATCGACTGGGTAACTACTACAATGAAGCATGAACAGTTATGAAAGTAACGAAAAGGTGATAGTGACTGACTAATAAAAGGGAACATGAGTGTTGAACGCAACTGACGGTTGCTCAACCTACGTACATACAAATGGACTATTCACAAATACTTTTCTAAACACGAAATAGTGCAAAAGGCTTGCTACAATAAGCTTAGCATTTTAGCCAACCTAGAGTAACGTTTATATTGCATGTGCTTTTCTTCATAGTCGTAAGAAGCATGCACGGTTTGAAGCAGCACAAGAACTATACACTTGCATATAGCCTTGCTCACAAGCTTGAAATTCTCATCAGCTGTTATTAGCAGAATCACACGACGTATTCAACCTTCCGGTGCAGCTTTCTGAAGAATCTTAAAGTAGTTGGTGGCATTATCCAAAAGGGTTTTTGGTCATCAACCGATTTAGTTAGCTCTGGTACATATTGTTGTGTCGAGATGGTCGACCTTTTACAAGAAACTCGATGTTTTGTGATTGACCCACTAACGAATTTGCCATCGAACATGTTGTGATATGAAAGTATGAGTCATAATTCTGCTGCAAATGTTGGATATTTCTGCACTGAATATGTAAGCAGCATGTAAAAACATTCAGAGTGATTTATAATGAATTTGTTGATACTGTTTGTAGTAAGTTGACTTCTTGTGTTGGTAGCGAGGATCAAAATTCGAACTGACGATGCTCATTGTCACATTCACACATCACCCTTCATCCGTATTTAAGCAATTCAGAGATATAATTTAAAGATCACACACAACTGCTCACAGTCACCGCATCCAGCACTTTCGAAAATAAGCACTTCACTCAACACTCATTCGTGTCAGAGGACGTCAGTAGTGCATAGCTTTGTCGCGGTCGCGATTTCAATTCCGGTCGTGCGTTCATGAGGCTGCCGTGGTGAATACTGCGCCGGTCACCATACATTAG